>OU026153.1:85651178-85760661 GCA_907269105.1 Volucella inanis
CATTTGCGCAAAAGTTAACTTTTCCACATTTATGAGAGAACATTGAGAGCGTTGGTTAACCAGCTGAATGAAAAATAACATTAGTCTCAAGCAAAGGTTAATTTTTTTAAGCTGACAAGCATGAGCTTAGTTTTTTCGATAATATTAAGTTCATGTTTGGGAAACCACTGTCTCAATCGCTGTAAATCACTTTGGGTTCTTTCCGCCGATTCAAATAAGGAGTTATTGGTGTAAGAAAAAGCAATGTCATCGACGAAGGCTGTAATATTTCCATAAAAATTTTGTTTGAAAACTGAGTTGATATATATTAAAAAAAGAATCGGACCCAAAACAGAGCCTTGAGGAACTCCAACTTGTAATTTTAACTTTTCGCTGTAGACTTCGTTTATTTTCACTCTTTGAAATCTAGTTGATAAATAGGATTGAAACCAACTTAATATAGAAGTTCTAAATCCACCTTTGTGGAGTTTTTCCAAGAGAATTTTATGGCTTACCATGTCAAAAGCCATGGGACTTCTTTTGTTTAAAACCATCGTTTTAATGTGCTAAAACCATACTGTTGGTGGCAAAAAAAAAAAAGTTTTTGTTTAGAAATGACATAATTCGTTTATTTTGTGTTTTGATTTTCTTAAAAAGTTTGGAAAAGATTGAAAGCAAGGATATTGGCCTATATTGACTTACCAATTTTCTACAACCTTTTTTGTAAAGAGGAATAACTTCAGCCGTTTTTAGTCCTGACGAAAAGATACCACACTTCAAACTCATATTGAACATATGACACAACACGTTAACAATAAAAAAAGCAATGCGTTTTACAAGATAGTTCGTAATACCATCGGAAATACAAAATTTTTTTACTATTTAAACTTATTACCTCTTTTAGATTTCCGATGGCGAAAAAGACTGAAAAACAAAGCTATTTGTTTAAAAACCTTCATCTGTAATATCCGGATATGAGTTACAATTGCAACCGGATGGTGAGGGCTGGTGTTGCAATTTCGTTGCAACAGTGGCAAAAGACTTGTTTAAGGTATTTGCAACTTTTGTGGGATCAAGAATTAGAACATTGTCAACCTCAATTTCACAGAGGCTATCCTTACTGCTGCCATTACCTAAGATACTGTTTACAACTTTCCATTCCTTTTTAACATTTCCACTACAGTTTCCAAACTTTGCTTCACTTCATGGCAAAGCTTTCTGTACTGCTTTGTTAAATTTACGTTTTGCGGTTTTTTTTTAATTGTTTTGCAAAGCAAATTTTTCTCGTTTATGGACTTGAACAAATTTTTTCCAATCCAAGGATTTAGTCGTTAAAGTTTAGTGTTGGTCTGTGGTTGCATTCTAGTCCAAATATCTATGTGTCTTCTTAATGTTTTTTTAAAACTTATCACAAGCTGATGACGGATTATCATCCGAAAATACTTCCCCCCAACACTCAAACTTTAAGGCATTCACCAAAGAGAAATAATCTAGTTTTTTTTACAGGAAGAGGAATATATTTCTTAGATTGTCTCTCATTTCCAAGCTCTATTTCGAGGCAAGTCATACAATGATCCTTTATCTTTAAATCAAGAACTTTACTTTAAACTTTTCTCTTTTTTTTTTGAAACCTAACAAAAATATAATCAATACGGGTTTGTGTGCTGTCAGCTATACGAGTTGGCTCATTAATAAGTGACTTTAAGCCAAATGAAAACATCAAAAGCAAATATTTGTCAGAATCATTAGTTTCCCTTAAGGTATTAATGTTTATGTCTCCAAAAACAATCAAATTCTTTGATTTTATGCTTAGCAGAAGCTCATTTAATTCTTCCATGAAAACATTGAAACTCAATCCTTTTTCATGCAGTCGATATACACACAAAATTGTAAAAAATTCTTTATTAATATTGTTAGTAATTTTGACAACATCTGCGCTACTTAAGTTATATTTTACTTTACCACATTTGTATATTTTTTTTACATAAACTGCTATCCACCAGCACAATAAGAAATGTTACAATTACCTATTAACTCATAACCTGTAATTCCGTAGTTGGATTTTTCCCCGTCGTACAACCAGATCCCAGTCAAGATTATAAAATCAGCTAACAAATTTAACGTATCAATATAAGCAACAAAAGAACTCAAGCTACGAATGTTTTGGTGTATAAATACAGTACGGTTAAAGATTTTATTATTTTTTTGCATCTACCGAACGCTCATAGTTCATATTGAAAACGATCGTTCATGGTCCCAATGCTTCCTAGTAATTAAAGGCAATATATCTGACGTGCGATTTGCAAAAAAAAAAAAACGACCACCTTTTTGGCAATAACGAAATTCAATGTACGACAATCGATGAGTGAGTGTTGATACTAATTTGTATATATTTGAATTGTAAAGAGGTTTTAAGTTTACTTACTAAACGAAATAGCAGAACCGCTCGGCAAAGCTGAAGACGAGGAAAAAAACCAACCTTGATTAAGGCTACCTTGCTTTTGGCGTTACGATAGTGCTAATAATATTTTCAGTAGAATCCATACCGCGGCAGTAAGCGACAGCTGCATACGCTTTAAATGATGTATCGCAAAATTCAATAAACTCGATGTTATGCATAGATGTCTAGAGGATTCGTTGAATATTCAGCTTCTGAAGCTAAGAAATTCGTTCTCGAACAGATACATTGCCATTTATTTAAAAGCTTGGTTGATATAGTATTGTCCCAGAGTATTTTTTGCGCCAAAGTTCCTGAAAGAGAATTTTAATAGAAATTATGACTGGAGTTATTGTAGGAAACCCAATTGGATAGAAAATTCTCGATGACTCCGACAATATGTGACGTTTTGTGAAAGACTGCGGATGAAAATTTTTCACTCTCATATATAGTAATTCGCAACATCTTTTTCAGAACGGTAGCACTCAGACACAAAACCGGTCCATATGATCCGACTGTCAACAGCACGCTGATAGGTACTGGTTTCTCATGCGGCCCCCTTTCTCGATACTTACCGCGCCCAACACTGATTGATTTTCGTGATCTAATGGGAACCGATACATTCATTTTCATTTTATATGCATTTTAATTAAATTCATTCGTGAATACTTACAAGCTATACAAAAAAACGCTTAGAAATTAGCTTCAATAACTTAAAAAACTATCTTATTCTAACTTACTGGCCCCATGTGGACACTCTACTATAAGTTTAACCTAGCAATTAAATTTTGTCTTTCGACGTTCCATACAGATATTTATTTCCTACATTAAATATAATTAAAACTAAAACAACATTTTTTTTTTTTTTGACTTAAAACTTAGTTAATTATCGTTTTCATTATAATATAAAACTTAAGACTAAAAAACTTAAACTACCTAAAATAGATCTTAATCTACTTAGCCTACTTAAACTATCTTATTGCATATTGCAACAAAGTATTATTACGGGTATTATTCCTATTTTTTAGAGAATGTTACCCACCTATTGTTTTTTTTTTTTTTTTGTATTTTATTATTTTACGCTATGTAAGCCGGCCATGGCTAAAAAATTGCGCTGACCAACTCTACTTCCTAATGGAGCTATCCTGCACTAGAAGAATTCGACGACGTAGATTCCTCTCCTTCAGCAAGCTATCAAAATTGTTAGTTCTGCCGAGCAAAATCCCTCAGGTTGCGACTCTCTACCACCCTACTGAACCGGACACGCTCCGCACTGCCGTGTGCGACGTCTCTGTCGTAGTTGAGTCGCCTGCCCGCAACTGTTCGAGCAACGTGGAAGATTAACGGCATCGCTAATCTATCCTGGATCAGACCTTTTTCGTCTAGGTATAGGAACGCTTCTGGAGGAATAAGGCCGTCAAAGCGTACTCTCTCGTGATACATATAATTGAGGTAGTAAGCCCCGGAGATCAGGTTATTCGACGAGGTCATTGCTCTTGCAATCAACTTTATAACGAAATTGTCCACTCTTATTAGGTTCGCCATATTGTACAAGACCTCGTTAGGATAGAATTTTATGTACTCAGACGCTGGTGTTCTGTATAAGCGGAGACAAGCCCTAAGGCAAGCCCTCTCAAACACCCGAATCCATGTAGCAGATCACCTTTACCTTCGCATCGAGTTGCCTGCTATAAAACAGTCTCTTAGTAAGGGCAAAAGCTCCTTTGGCTCTAGCCAGAGCAACATCTATATGTTTGTTAAAATACAGATATTGATCTAGCCACATCCCAAGGTATCTGACTACGTTTCGACAAACAAGTGGTTGCCCGTGTTGTTCCACGATCTGAAACTTTCGCCAATTCTGTCTGGTATTCGCAGAGGCCCCAGTCAAAGGTGTCCTAAAAAGAATGGTTTCCGGCTTCTGAAAGTTGATCTTCAACTTCCAGTCGTCGCAATATCGTTTAATTTAATTTAATTTTGTCGAAGTCACGTTACAAAAGAATGTTTATAACCTCAATCTTTGGACCTGATCTGTACGCGATTAAGCAGTTTGCGTGCGCTATGGCATGGTGAAATAACTGATAAGTAAAGTTGTGTAAATGTTGAAAAGGATCGGCGAATTGACCGCACCTTATTGCAGACAGTTTTTATGTGAAATGTACCAGTAGAAGTCACATCGCCATTCTTCACGATGAACTGTCTATAGTGAGCATATCGAAAAAAAAAAAAACAGTGGTTTTCTAATGTTCAGTCTGTTCAACTTGTAGAAGAGTCCCTCCAACCATACGGTATCGAAACCTTGGTTTTGTTTCATTGGATATCAGAAACCTGTTTAGATGCGGCATGAATAACATCGTGCCCGGCCTTAAAACCGAATTGATTATCCGGAACTATACTTTTGTCCTCAACAAACTTAGTCAGAACTCTATTGATTACTATTTCGAAAATCTTACTGATGTTTGAAAGTAGACTGATCGACCGGAGATTCGCCGGATTGGAGGTGTTTTTATCTCTTTTGGGGATGGGATGTACCACCGTAGTTTTCCAATGCGCGGGAAAATGTGCATTATTCATTGCATTGTTAAATAGGGTGGTATAAATATTCACCGCTTCTAGTGGGAGATGTCATTGGCGATGACATTATTTTCCATATTCTCGTCACTGAATTGGGTGAAACCCGAGTTCTCGATTCGCCAGTTCACTATTGCATTTCGAAGGTAGAAATTGTGCACCAATGATGTAATTCGTCTTGTACACTTCCTGGAAAGTCACTCCTATAGCTTCCTCGATCATAAAGAAGTTGTCATCATCAACAGCCTCATTTGGATCTATACCTGCTGTTGAAAGTATGCGTTCATTGTCTGTCGTAATAGGAACTGATAGGAACAGTGCTGCGAAGCCGTTGACAAATTTATACTAAGGTTATGAAAAGGTATCTTTGAAAATTTTACACAATTGTACTCCTCGAATCCTCAAGGTGTTATATCCTGTTGGTCTTCCGGCAGACTCGATAGCAAAGGCTAGCAATTTGTAGTCCATTTGCGGAAATTGAACCCACCTGAGTGTAGTAAGTTTATAAGTTCTAAACGTAGGAAAGTGATTTCATCGATGGAATCGGTTCCGGTTATGACATTTTCTCTGTAAAAGTCATTAAGTAAAACCTTAAACGCACGTAAAAAATGTTTATCGAATCTTGAGCCAACTGGTATAAAGTTCTTACTGCCATACGTGCACCAATGGTGCACTGGCTGTCACATAAGTAACTGTCAGTAAACGATAATGTTTAAGTGGTAAATTATTTGAGTTCCTCCAAAAAATACGTTGAAAATCTATTTGGGTGGTATGTACTCGTATTCTAATCTAGCGAAACATTTTCTCGATTTTGTAGAATTGTCTGATGTGTTTGATCAGTAAGAAGAGAATCATTGAGTAATCGATTGTTATCGAAAAATCAAACACTACTCTCACTTTAGTCGTGCTGCTACAAGTTTTGAAAACTGCGTGATAAGATTTGTCTATGGAAGATTTGTCTATGTCATCTTCAGGTAACTCTTCCATATGACCTAAACTTTAATATTCCTCAATGAAATCTATGTAACTTTCTTTTAACTTTGGATCCGAATTAATTCTGCGTTCTGTCGACAAAAAATGTTTGAGTGCGACATTAAAACTACCTTCAAAATTTAAATCTTCATTGGATTTAAATAGTAGTTGGACAATATATCTTCCACTAGGCAGGCGAGAATGAGTCTGGCAAAAAATATCTTCTGCATGCTGATCTTCAGCAGACAGCTTTTCTTCATTTTAAATTTCCTGAAGTCGCCAAAAGTGCTCGAGATCGAATAGAAAAACAGAACCTAATCGAGTGCAGAACGACTTAACGCTTTTCTGAGAAGTGGTGTCATTCGTGTTTCCGGATGCTACCCATCGGATTATTGTTAAGATCAGGTCAGGCATTTCTTAAAGGCCACGAACTCGTTTTCCATTAAATATACTGAAAGCTTTTTCAGCCCCGATATATAACTTGGTATATTAAATTTCGGGTCGACTTATTTCAGCGAAGTGGGCAAATTTGAATTGATCGCGGCTGATGAAGAAGCTGGGATTAACGATGTGAGCTTTTAAACAATATAGCAAGACAAATAATATCTTTAATAAATCGAGCAAACAGTTTGAGTGTGCCAATTTCGTTTGTAACACCAGCAGCAACTGATCAACACCTACGTCTGAAGTCACTTGCTTGTCGAGAGTGTATGCTGTAGCAGTTGGCAACGTCGTTTAAATGGATTCTCTTTTACAAATGAGCGGCGGCGACGAATATATTTAATATATTTACTTAACTTTTGATCGGTTTTACAGTTAGGACACTGTATGTTTGTCTCTAAATGAGATTGTACAGATTCAAAAGTTTTACCACGAGATTGATTCACACGAGAGGAAGCCTGATATGATTCAAAAGCATCGCAACGACCTTGTTAGGATTTAAAGAATTTGTCTATGATTCAACAGTCCCTAGAGCCACTTTCTTTAGCTCATCTTGTCTTGTCTCATGATAAAGTTTCTGCAGCAAAATAAAAATTACCCAATGATCACAACTGGTAGTTTTAAGTGCTGCTAAACCCCTAAATGTATACGGTATAATTATATTATAGTGTTCGTAACGTTGCTCTGAATACTCTTAAGCATCCTAACGAGTTGGAAACATGTATCTAATCAAAGTAGCTGCTTCATCGCAACGAAAGGACTTAAAATATTGGAATTTTTGGGTTGATGTTAAGTTGGAGTCAGTGTCTATGAAACCGATAAACAAATCCCTAAAACTTGGCCACTCTTTGTAGTCATCAGAAAAAATAGGAATATTTATTTTATGCAGTCCAATAGAAACTGATTCTTTCGAAGTTTTAAGGATTTCTAATAATAAATTTTGCTGTCTAGCTCCTTTATCTATGACCAATTGTTTTTCCATAGTCTTTCGGCATTCCGTCTTTCACACACAGCTTTTATGATTGAGCAGAAAAATATTTAGTTTCATATTCTTCAAAATCTTCTTCAAATAATAAATCATAATTATAGGATCAAATAGTTGATTTAATTATTGCGAACATCAATTATAAATCAATTGACGATTGATTGAAACTGATATCGGTATTGCGAAAAGCAATTAATAAAAAAGTAGACTATTGTGATTATTTGATAAAAAATTAATACGGAAACTCAATTTTGACATTTCTCGATTTGTTTATTTATTGCAAAGGAAGAAATTTAAAAACTTACAAAAATAAATAAAATGAGTTCTGTAGAACTGTGTTTTTATAATGAAGTGATAGAATCTACCAGAATGGTTTTGGCTATTTCCAGAAGAGGTCTTAAGGATGCAAGTAATCAATTAGAAATACGATATCAAAGGTTAGAGATTTTCTAAAGTTAGAATTTTTTGATAAATTCTCTTTATTAGAGAACTAACGATAGTCCCGCAAACAATGCTATATAATATAATAATCTGAATAGCAAACTGCTCTATAGCAACGCCAAGACTCGAACGAATTCCTATCTAGGCACCGCATACACAGCGTTGCCAAATCTTGTTACAATTTTTAGGTTCTTCATTATAATCGTCAGCTATCTGGGAAGAAGTGCCTAGAGAAGAGAAAGAGAATCCGCACTCGCATCACTGGTGGCTTGCGATAACTCTGCTGCAAGAGGCTAGGAGATCTTTTTCATGTGGCTAACATTTCGCTTACTGAGCTTCCCGCTCTCCGCTCGTACCAATACTTCATCCGGCTGCCATTAGATTACTGTTTCAGTTGGATTAAAGGTTGATGCAAGTTTGTTGTGAAGGACCTCATTGCGAAACAAGACCTTATCCGCAATCTGAATATCGCTGTACTTGCACCCCGTTTCCTATCTGCTACTTGTTTTCCTTTCTCTTTGTTTACTGTGTCCAAGTCTCGCGATTTTTAATCTAGAATATCTTCGCTGATATCCTGATTATCTCTATCTCTGATTATCCTATTTAGTAACAATTCAGATGGCGATTTACCTGTTGTGCCGTGAAGGATCACGTTACACATTAATGTAAACTTTTAATTTGCCAACCTATAACCTGCACCGCTTGCATTCGCAATTTGGAGACACTTTAAAATGGACCGATTCATGTTTCCGACTCCGTTTGCCTGTGGCTAATATGGTGGTGACGTGATAAGTTTAATTTTCAATTAATCACTAAATTCAGTTTTAACAAATTGACGACTGTTGTCAGCTTTAATGGATTTAGGATATCCTAGTTTGCAAAAAACTTCCTCCAGAACTCCTATGATCTCGGCGGAAGTGATTTTTTTCAGAAAATTGGCCTCTTGATACCTGGAGTAGTAATAAATTATCACGAACACAAAGTCGTGATTCGGCAAATATTGCCAAGGACCATCTGAAAACACATGTTGTTTTTTCGGTACCGGACATTCGGGTTGGGATACTAATAGACACTCATGACATCTCTTTACAAAGCTTTCAACCCCTCTATTCATTGCTGGCCACCAAACTTTTGCCAGTTTCTCCCGGATGGCCTTTATGCGCTAACGCTTAGTAACTTAGGATTTAGTAACTCCAAAACTCAGGGAAATAAAAAAAAAATGTTAAATGCACAAGATACGGAAAAAAATTAAAAAAGTTTGTTATCACGTTATAAATATGTTTATTTGTTTGGTACTTAGCTCTTGGGTGTTTCCTCCTGTGTGTACAAAATTTAAGTGAACGAGATAACAGCCCAGCAGCATTCAACAGCCCACATGAGTACATAGTATCTATTATCAAAGCAAATTGAACGAATGTTCCAAGAGAGATTAGTAACGGCTTTATCTGATCTACATAAAATATACGATCGATTGAGAAAAACAGCAAAGAAACCGGTTGAATGCGTGTGACTGGCGAATGCTACGGGGAAGATTAATATTATGGACTACCATATAGGCACCTGCTAACAGGCAACAAAAACCTATGCATTTATTATTTGTATATGCTATGTATTGTATGTAAATGCTCAGTGTGTGCAAGGTAGTCTACAGGGTGTACAAAAGATAGTTACAAAATTGTTTCAAAGTAAATTCATTAAAAAACGTTAATAAATAACACGAATATAAAAATGAATATATTGTAGAAATTATTCAATCTCAAATCGAATGGAATGTAATCACACCATTAAAGTCAATCTCGCTACCTACTTTCTTTTATCTATGTTCATAAAAGGAAACGATTTTTTTTTTTGGTTTGAGGTTTTTGTCTTGCTAGAAGTCGAACCGTTGAGGTCGAGAGCAATAAATCTATACTGTTAAAACTAAATCGTGAAATTATTTTACTTCGGCCTAACATTGGTCTTCGAGCCGGATATTTTAGCAAAAGTTTATAAATTCGTTAACAGTATAGTTAACTCAGATGTGTGCATTGTCTTTGCACAGGAATTAGCATGACTTATCGGGTTACTTAGAACAATATAGTTAATTTGGATGCGTTCCTCTTCTTTGCTTTTATGTTCCTACATAGAAATTTGAATAGTTTATCAGGTCATTTGCAATTTTATATACAAATTCCTGAAAATCGTAGACATAACCATGTCCAAAAATTCTTCTGACTTCGCTCGAGAAGATTCCAAAAAATCGAAGCGATTTACCACTTCGTCTCGCCATCACTGTCACCCTATTTTCAGACAAGGATCAACCTGTCGAAATTAATTCGCTTCTCGAAAGTTGTTGTCTTCCCTTTCGTCGGAATGCAGAGAAGCAGTAATTATCTAGTCATCATATTGCGTGCTTTTTCGAGAAAGGTTTTAGCTATGACAAAGTCATCGCATCGTCATCCTCACTCATTAGAGAAAAGCTGTTTTAATTACTCTCTACAAGTTAAGTATAATTCGTTGAAACGTCAAACTTAAAATATCAAAATCTAAGCGAATTCGTAGCAATTTGAAAATGCCTGTAGAACCTAATATGGAGGAATTAAAAGCATCTCGTGCATCCAGAAAAGAATATATAACTCGGATAAGAAAAATAATCTGTGAAAATGTTAAATGTTACTTCACCAATTTCCCAACAACTCAAGATGCCATCGACATCCTTCTTCCAGAGGATGCAATAAAGAAAGGTTATCGGGCAAGTATTGAAGATATGCATTGTGTACTTAAATCGAAAATCCTTAGTCGCATGGCTAATATGAATCAAGTTTCAGCTAAATCGATTATTCACACTCAATCGCAAACTTCTTCGTCTGATGATCTTCAAAAAATTAAGCCACCAACATTCGCAGGAGAATACACGAAATACAGCACCTTTATACAACAATTCGATGCGGCCATAGGTTCAAAGCTCATCCCAGCAATTAGAAAGTTTGAAGTATTGCTGGACGAGTGCCTCAAAGGAGAAGCCAAATTAACAATCAAATCGCTGGACCTGACTGAGGCCAATTACGCTAAAGCTTTGGATTTGCTAAAAAGACGATACGACAACAAATGCATCGTTTTTCAAACCACAGCAGTGTCAAAAAATTCACGAACTCAACTTCGTCGTTTTGTTGAAGGGCATATTGATGCTTTGAGGAGTTCAGGAACATATGCAGATATTGTCAACGCGTTATTAATTCACATTGCATCGTTGAAATCGAACCATGAGACATACGTGAAGTGGGAAGACACAGTGGAGCTGAATACGTTACCTACGTGGAATGAATGTGCATTGTTTCTCAGAAGGAGCCAACATCTCGATATAAGAAAACCTCAGGCCAAGTCAACATCGTCGTCAAGAGCGTTCTCATCTCCTAACGAAGGAAAAAATTAGAACCGTCACGTCAACACAACAACTCTGGCCGATCTAAAATGCGCATTCTGCAATATGTTCCATCATGCAATAGCAGAGTGTAAGAAGTTCATCAGCTTGTTCGGTATTAAATGCCCCAACAATTTGTGTTACGCCCCGACAGTTTGTCGACTAAATTTCGGGTGGTATTCGACACGTCCTGCCGAACATCGTCAAATGTGTTCCTCAAGGACACTAAAATGGTGGGTTAAACTGTGCAGCAGGACTTGTATTCCATCTCGCTTCGCTTCCATTCGCATAAAATGTGCCTGACTGCAGATGTGCCAAAAATGTATAGTCAAATTTTGGTGCAGCCTACTGATTCTAACTTCCGAGCAATTTTATGGCGATCAGATCCAAATACAAATATTGGTGTGTTTAAAATGACTACTGTTACATATGGGTCAGCGTCAGCACTATACCATGCCACCCGCTGTTTGTTGTACTTAGCTGAACAAAACCAAAAAAGGTGTCCACTGGGATCTGTGGTAATTAAACGTGATTTTTATATCGACGATCTGATCTCTGGTGCTGATATATTGGAACAAACGGGACGGATTCGGGTAAGGATCAAACTCATTCTCAATAGTGCGGGACTAGAGCTGAAGAGGTGGTGCTCCAACGAGGCTAGGGTAATGGATACCATACCAGCCTCAGATCGCAAGCAAACTTTGCGTATAAATGAGAGCGAGGTTATCAAAGCGCTTGGTATAATGTGGGAACCTATCCAGGATAAGTTCTAATTCATCAATCAATTGGAAGGGGTGCTTGGTACCAATGTCATCACCAAAAGGACAGCTGTTGTTGTTCGATTCCTTGGGGCTTGTAAATTCAGTCTATTTTTGGAAATCAGTTTTCCAATAGTTCCGGAATGCTAGTTGCCGGGGAGGATCATAATTTTATGGATATATTTATGGTCTGAAAAAGAATGTTCTTATCATTTAGTGACAAAGTCGGAGGTAACACATATTCTGAAAACTCAGTGCCGTTTTATAGTAAAACACAAAATTTTTGCAAAATTCAACTTTATTTATCAATATAGTTTCCTTCCAGGGCGATACGCTGATTGAAATATATTTTCAATCTTTCGATACCAGTTTTGTAGTACGATTTCGATTTAGCCTCAAAATAGGCCTCTGTTTCGGCGATTACTTTTTAATCAGTCGTAAATCTCTTTCCAGCGAGCATTCTTTTGAGGTCTGCGAACAGGAAATAGTCGCTGGGGGCCAAATCTGGAGAATACGGTGGGTGGGGAAGCAATTTGTAACCGAATTCATTCAATTTTGCCATCGTCTTCATCGACTTATGACACGGTGCATTGTCTTGATGAAACAGCAGTTTCAAATGCGGCCGTTTTTCTGCGATTTCGTCCTTCAAACGCTCCAACAACGCCATGTATTAGTAGCTGTTGATAGTCTGTCCCTTTTGGAAATAGTCGATGAAAATTATTCCATGTGTATCCCAAAATACGGATGCCATAACCTGAAAGCCGACTGTTGAGTTTTTGGTCGATTTGGACGAGGTTCGTCGCCTGCTCGGCCCTCAGCTGACTGCCGGCTTGACTCTGGTGTGAAGTGATGGAGCCAAGTTTCATCCATTGTCACATACCGACGGCTTTATTACGGTTGAACAGCTTTAAACACTCCTCTGAATCATCAACACGTTTTTGTTTTTGGTCGACTGGGAGAAAACACGGCACCCACTTTGAACAGAGCTTTCGCATGTATAAATATTCATGTAAGATATATCCAACACGCTCTTTTGATATCTTCAGAGCCTCAGCTATCTCGATCAACTTCATTTTACGGTCATTCGTAATCATTTTGTGGACTTTTTTTATGTTTTCATCTGAAACAGCATCTTTTGGACGTCCACTGCGTGCATCATCTTCGGTGCTTGTATGTCCACTTTTAAATTTTTCAATCCACTTGCGAATGGTTCGTTCGGCTGGTGCAGAGTCCGGGTTACACTTATCAAGCCATTTCTTTGCATCGGCTGCATTTTTTTCCATCAAAAATCAATGATGAATCAACACACTAAATTGCTTTGAATCCATTTTTTTTCACAATAACAAAAGTTGCTTCACTCAGAACGCTATATCTCGAGAACTTATCGTCCGACAGCTGTCAAACTTATACACGTATCTTTTGAAGGTTGGTATTAATTGAAAATAGTATGGATTTAATTCAAGTGGTGCCCTCTCTTTGAAACGGCTTAGACTTTTCAGCCCATGTATTAAGAGTGATATCTAGAAATTCTTTTCGGTTTTCAGTTATGAAAGTGAGCTCATTACCAATGTTGCAAACGATAAAATTATTGCTCATAATGTAATCAAAAACTGACTCAACTGTATTATTGGTGTCGAAACTGCCGCATATCGTGTGATGTTTTTTGGGGTTGCACTCGAGGATGAGGCCAGTTTTCAGCTTTCCAAATTCTAGTGCCGCCCTTTCTAGATTGTCACCAGGGAGAGGGTCCATATAGTTGTGGCCAAGATATGCCGATGCCACTCAGGAGCTGCCTTTGGCAGTCTCCACTTTACGGCAAAAAAAAACTTTTTATTTTTCATCATAACTTCCTTTAACTCGTTACACTTCTTCTTACGTTTCTTCAATTTTTTGATGGCCTCCAAAAAATACGATTTTTCGATGCCCTCAAAATAAACGTTTGTTTCATATGTCATGTTTCAAAAGTACCAAAATTTTTTTTTTGTCCCTTCGCCGTCACAAGTCACGCGTTCTACAATCAATGTTTCCTGGATTGGGGTGATGTCTTCTTGATAGACGCAGAACAGTGCTTTCGAGGCCTTTTAGGGTGATGGAGGTTAATTTGTAGAAACCGTAGCATCATTGTTATAATCTACCAGAGAAGCCTTCACCACGGTGTTATTCGAATCCTCCGATTCTGAACATGAGCCCAAGAACTCATCTTCATCATCTATTCATAAAGGATTTCTTTATAATTCGTCGTCGGTTTCTATTTCTAACAAACTGTCAGAGGTGGAGATCGTTGACTTAGTTATCACCTCGGAGAGATTGGAGTCGTCGTTATTAAATCTGTGGGTAATCCGTCTTTAAGGATGTCATTGGCCCACTCTATCTTGCTCTTACCTTCACAGACATCTCAACCTCCGAAATTGATTATGCGTATAACATTTCGTCTTCTGGAGTAGAGCGTTTTAGAGGGGGCTTGCTGACGCGAATGAGCCTTTGATTCCTCTTTTGTGGGAGGAGTTTTTGTAGCAGCAGGAAGATCATGGCCTGCTACAATCTTGCCGGTGCTAGGGGCAGTCGAAGAGGTAGGACCATGGATTGCAATATTTTTATCACTTCGTGAAGGGTTGGGTCTTAGATCGTTGCGATTGCTTTTTAAAGGTGAACCATGACCTGCCACAGTTTCATTTTTGCTCGGTAGTCGGTGCAGTCACCGTATTGTAAATGTGAGCATCCTTTAGTGTCAGAACTCTTCTAAAGAACTTCTCGAAACTCATTGACCATTGCCACAGCATCTACAACTCGACAAGTTCGATGTTCCAAGCGGAGGAAAGTGATGGTGGAGTTTGGTAAGGTACATCATTAAGCACGTAAATGGTGAGACCGCGGTGAGAGAACAAAAATGGCACTAGTTCGTAACGAGGTAGCTTCAGATCAGATTGATCTGAAAGGTGTGTGCGGGGATCTGTCTGAGTGCCAAAATAGCAGGCCTGTATTTATAGACGTGGATAAATACAGAAAAATTATTACTTTTTTTATTAGTATTTGTTATATCCACTCTACATTCCCAAGCCATTACAAAAAACCAACACAAAAAAATAAAAAAATAAATAAATAAATTAATAAATAAACACTGCCGATGCTAAGTTCTGATTCATACTATACAGTTTTTGCTGGCCATTTTTTCTGAGTTTTCTTTTAGTGCTAAATGATACATTCACACTTTTCATATTTCACTCTCGTGCTTTAATGCTTAAGTTCTTTCTACCATATGTTCTTTATTCGCCAACCGCCATTCATCCCAGCAGACAGCCTCTGTCCGTTGTTAGTGATAATATAAGAAATGCAAGTTATTCGAAAACGCATTAGATTTAACTAACACATTCGATTAACTAATAATTTAATGTAATATCTGGCATGGATCCAAAAAATTATGCCCAAAAAAAGTAGTGATTAGTTTGAATAAGTATTGAAAGAAATTTTAATAATGCAAAAAAAAAAAAATAAAATAAAAAAAAATAGAAAGGAGTATGTTTAAAGCCATGGAGGAAAGTGTGGGATACAAAAGGCTCATTTTCATTTTTGTTGAGAGAATCGCTATATGAAGAAGCCTTGTTTTGTTATTATTTTAGGATGAATAAGTCCAAATTAAATTTGCGTTTATCCATTGTGAAAAACACAAACATGAAGGATACAATCAAACCTGAAGAAAAATAAGCAACCACTTCAAGTTTCATTGCAACAGGATAACTGTACAAAAGTACAAAAATTACCGTACATATGAACCGTACATATTACCGTACCTTCAACCAATGTTTTGCTTCCGCTCAAACAAACGTCTACCTTCTACAACAACGACACAAGAATAAAGAAAATACATGATGATGTGGCTTTTTTTCACATCATGAAGCACAGAAAATATAAGCTTAGGAAACATACTATAACTTTTTAATGTATTATTAGAAAGAATACAATCGATTTATCTGAAATTCAGCAGGTTTATTTACACAGTTATCGACAATTAAACTATACATAATTTAAAACGTGTTTGACTTCTTTTTTAGTTTAGCGTTTTTGTACTTGTTGTTTCTTTTTATTTAAGGTTTATAAACTTTATTATATCCATTTATAAATTTTTTGTCAAATAACTCACAAAGTTAAAGTTTGACAGACAACAAAATATCAGGAAACAAATATATTATGTATTGTATTTCTTTTGACAATTAATGTTACACTTCAGTATAAAATTTATGCATACAGGCATAGGTATACTCCTACATAAATAATTATCGCTCGTATACTTATGTAATTATCAAAATCTTGATTTTCATTTCAATTTTATTGTTTGCAATTGAAATTCCTTAAGAATATGGAAAAATTATATTAACGGATTGTATCTTTTTATTTTAATTTTACAAACTAAAAATTACTAAACGAACTTAGTGGGTCTATAAAAAAAATCAGGCATAGAATTTTCAGATTAGTCCATTCCCTACCTTCGATGAAAAAAATAATACAAACCAATATATGTTAGGTAAACACATTTATAACATTTCCTATATATATTTCTTGTGCTCGCAGAATACCTATACCCACCTTTTTAATGTAATGTACTGTACATAAATACAAAAAGGATCTTTATTTCAAATGTACATACATAGCTGTGTACAGATAAGTATTTGGATATTCCCATACTGATTAGTTAAATACGCATTTCCATAGAGCATTCGATATTCCGCCACTCTACTTTCGTTCCTCATTTATATAAGACTTTTTAATTTTATTATATTTTTGTGGCTTCTGATATTTCTTCCCATTAGGTATCTTTCATATTTTTATCACTACTACGTTATTAATTTGTAGTGTTTGGTGCCACATTCTAATAAGAAATACTGTTGGATCTCGGAAAGTGGAATTTTGCGAAAAGAAACTGCCCAGCAAGACGTAGATTTTTTTGTAAATTTTATTTTCCATCGCGAAGTAGATTTATATAAAAGAGGGATAGTTAAGTTTTTAGGTTCAAAAGGAGTAAGTTCTTGAACATCGCTAAGACCGATGTTATCAAATCAGCACAGGTAATTTAAAATTTTGACGTTTACTAAAGTTTCAAAAGCATTAGAAGATAGATATTTTCCAATTGTTAGACTAAATGCTTTAGTAAAAGTATTTAGGTAAGCTAAAATGAATGGTTGTTTAAAGAAGATATATGTAAATGGCATTGAATGAACATATAATAAATGAAAATGTGTCTTAGATTTTGTTTTATATTTGAATGCAAGTTTTCCTTTTACGTTTATATGTTTAGATCACATCTCCCGCTTTTCATCAAAAACATAAAGCCGATTGATAGTAAATGCTATTTTTAAAATGCGTTCATCTTTTCGAATTTCCAATGTATTGTAGAACATTTCACGAAGTCTTGTAATAATAATAAATTAAGAACTATTGACGAATTATTATATTGTACATAGTATATACGCTGCAAAACTGTCAAACGGGAGTTTCTCATTTGTATTCATAATCTCGTCTTTACTTGATGGCTATGTTAGGCATAACAGTTCGTCTTAGACAGGTAGTATTTTTTGTTTTCAAATTGGTTCATTTCCTACATTCGATGCGAGAAAATTGATGTCTAAATTGAATTTCTTGGTTGGGTTGATTTTTGTCATCTACTTTTACTAAGACCGCCTTTTAAATAAAATATATACTTCTATATATATATTGTATATAGATTAAACACAAATACTAACTGAATACTTTTATCTGTATTTTACACCAAGTGTAAAGCATACATAGGCAAACACACAAAAATTTACAATACATAAAATGCTGTGCTTTTCCAGTGAATTCATTTCAGTTACCCTAAAAGACTTAATGGATTTTAACAAAATGTTTTAGGCTCAAAGTTTATTTGATGAAAAAGTATATACTATTGTACATAAGGGTGTCCTAGATCTGACCAGTCACTCTTGTGGGGATAATAGGTTTTGGTTAAAAAAGAGGTAATCGAAATAAAGAACGGGCCGCCCTCAAAGGATCCTCACCCAACTGAGCTTGACTTGGCTAATTGCAAAGCTATTAAAAAAATTGTAATCCAAACATCTGTGTTAAAAGCTTATTTTGTTATGTACAATAGATAAAAAAATGTTTTTTTATACCACTTACAATAAAATGGTTCTAAAGAAAAAAGAAACTGATTATTTACATATTTTTTTTGAAGAAAATCAATTTTAAATGGAAAATGATGCAAAAAAACAGCGAATAGTGTTTTTAGCTAATAAAATTAGCGGAAAATTTTAAACTAATATTTTATTTTCAAAATTTAATTTCCAAGCCAATTGAAGGAACTTGATCTGAGAAATACATATGTATATCTTGAAGAATTAACAAGTCTTTTCTTTTTACTTTTCACAGTTAACTCACCAAAACGTGATAAAAGAATCAGAATCTATTTTTATTTGCAATTTGATCGTATTAACCTCAAAAAGAATAAAAAGTGATTATATTCTTGAGATCGAGGGAAAAAGTACATTTTTCTGGTAAACAAAATAGAAAAGTTGCTTGGAATACAGTTCGGGATATTTTCACATGTTTTAATCCAAGCAATAAGGAATAATTTATTAAGTGAATCTAATTGAAAACGAGATTAATAAAAAGTTTATGGATGACAACACATTAATTTGTATTCAAACATACGTATTTGGAGTATTTGGATTGGATGCCGTAGAGGTATTGGAGACTGTACTGTATTGTGGGATTATTATCTATCTTCTGTCGCTCATATTACTTCGATTGACTTTTTATATTTTTTGCACGAATAACGTACTCGGTATTATTACAGAAACTACACTTCCGGAGCCACAGCTTGCTCTTATTAAATCTTACATTGGTTCCTATAATTATCTTATAACGGGTTGGTAAACAAATCATTATTCATCTTTATGGATGAATTCAGTTTGGTATTGCAATCTTCTCGTATCTTTTGAATGTAAGATGCCCACTTCGATAGATATTGCCCGTGACAGAGGCAGCTAAGCCGGCGGCAATAAACGCAATAATTTACAGGCATCCAACATATTTGTTGACCAGTTGTCATAAAAAGGATCGCTTTCGTAAAAATGAAATCAAACTTGTGAAACGATAAGAAATAACTAAGCCTCCTTAATGTCAAGCTTTGCTGAACTTAAAATGGATGAAATATCGATAGGTAAAAACCTGTGAAATATCCAAGAAATTATGGCATATCCAAAATATCTAAATCTTTTTAAAGTTTGGAAAATGGAACAAAAGTGTTGTTTACAGTTTACAGATGCTGTAAGGACGAAGACACAAGAGGATACCCTTGCAATAGCAATCTGAAGTAGAAAATTGAAGGGAGATAATACTTTCATGCTATTATCTATTTACGAAAGGATATAGGGGTCGAATGTCATTTAACACCAGAGAGCAAGTCGATTTGTCAATTCAACAGCGCATGTATTTTCTCGGCCGCATACCATTCTATTTTTCCATTTCGGTAGTACAAGGGGCCGAGTAATCTGAGTAATCTTTGCTCTTTCATCTAAAAAAAGTCCTTTTAGATTTCTTTTGAAAGTTAATATAGTGCTCATAATTCACACCCCTTTACATAAGTTTACTCCAACTCCTCTGATGCAATAATACTGCCTCCTTTGTGTTTAAAAGAAGGCAGTACGGAATCCGGATAGCTTCGCCTTACGTAAATGGCACCAGCGGTTTCTTCGAACTGCTCATTTTTTTCAAAAAGTTCAGCATTAAGCCTAAAGTAGTTTCGTTCGAGGTTCTGCTTCGAGGTTCTGTTCTAGCTTGCTAATCAATGCATATGTAAGTTAATACATAGTTTTTCATTTGATGATCCCAATTTACTTTATAAATATAAGGATGTGAGTTAAAGACATCAATGAAATTCTTATTTTGAAATGTGATACCACTCAAATTTCCCCAACGGAACCGCTTGCATTAGTGGAGTGGATGCGCTGGACCCAATTTTCCATGACTTTTTCGCATAATTCGCATTCCAGCAATCTCCCTTTCAAGATATCAAATAGCACGAGCGGGGTGGCTAAATGACAGATACACCTCTGGCGGTAAGCATATGTGGCAAGTGGCACCACGCTGTTGAAACCATATAAAACATATTCTCAAAGTCTACCACTTCTAATTTACATATCCCAAAAAAGTTGGTTAACATGGAGACTTAGCGGGCTTCAATGACTGTAACCGACTCGCCGGCATCATCTTGGAAAAAATACAGCTCCATGATGACTCCGGGATAAGCAGTAATTTTTTTCGTATCCAATGAATACTGTTAGAACAACTCCGGTTGTTCATTTTACTAAAAATTTGCCTCTTAACTTAGGATGATATTTTGATGCAAATTTGGCTGCAATCACTAACTCATCAATGCGTCTAGAGCGGCGCCAGGCGTGCTAGGAAAAGACCCCATGCAGCTAGGACAGACCGTTCTTAAGATTCTAGTAAAAACAGCGTTGACGTATTTTCGTGATAGCTTTCACTAGACATCCAATGCATAAGATATAATTGGCCTTATCATGCCCGTGTAGATCGAGAGCACCCTTCTCGATGACAGGTCCCATGTCCTGCCGACAGCTTCTTTGCACTGCCAGAAAACCTATAGCGACTTAAAAGATTTCGACGTAATATGTTTAGTCCAGACAGCTGCCAGCAGCTGGTCTATAGATTTTTGTAGCATAACTGGGTGTATGCCATCGTTGCCCGCAGACTTTAACCAATCAAAGGAAGCAACAGCATATTTGATGACCTCATCCGTTACCACAACCGGTGAGGTATACCAGCTACGGCGTGTTTTGTTATTTGGCTCATTAGCAGTTTCGGGAATTGGAGCAGTTGTAAGCCGATTTTGTTTAGCTTACCTAGGAAGTGAGACAGAAGCATGAGACGGAGAGAATCTGTTTTCGACTCAGTGTATGAGTTCTATGAGATTTTCTGAGTGATTGCAGCCTGGTTGATTAATCGATGCCGATTAAACCAAACCCAAAAAATACACCTAAGGACTCGGAAATAGAGAGCTCGGCAGGGCATTTCATAAGCGAGTTGCACGGCTTAGGAACGAGTCCCGATATTACAGAACACGTTCGAAAATTGGATTGAGGGTATACTTTTTTATAATTTGGGCGCATGAGATATTACGTCGGTTTTCAAGGGCGTTTACCGATTGTGTAATATTAATTGTGATTAATCACCTATAAGTTGTATCGCACGGTCTTGAATCCTATCTAACAGATAGAGATATGTTTTAGGAGCACCTGACCAGTTTTACAGTTGAAGATTTTAAGGAGCGGAATGCTACTGGCGATTTCAATGGAGCGCTAGTGGTACTCGATGCAGGTCTGAATTTGAACAAAGAACGGACGAACTGCGGGATTGTTTTCTAGTTGCGCATGTCGGTTCAAAACGCTAGGTGTCGGTACCGTTCAGACTCGGAATAGCTTCTAGCTTTTGTTTTATCTTGAGTTTAGAGGGAGCATTGTCAGATAAAGAAGTTGTTCCTAAAACGTTGATATATTTATACAATAGAAAACTTTTCACGACATATAAACGGACTTTGTACACTGACTTTCTTGTAATCTAGCTTTGTTTTCGAATTCTTCGTTTAATTCCGCTGTGCATTTAAATTTCGTTTTAACATCATAAATATCGCGTATAACTCATACATATGTTTCTTGTACATATTGAGGTCTTAGCGTCGTCCATATAAGACTTTTAGAACTCTGTTGAACACTTATTCCAAGTCGATGAATTCTTTTTTTTTTAAAAGACTTAAATTTAAAAAAACTTAACAACTCTTAAAATGCCGGAGAACGTGTTAAGTTTTTTTTTTTTTTAAATTGGATAGAGAGAAAGAGACAAAGATGTTTGTGGTAAGTGGTTATGTCGGTCCATGGGTGGCATCCAACATTTAATGGGGAGACTAAACTATTAGTGTAAATTGACTTGTTAGCAACCATTTATCTCACAAGAATTTAGTATTTTGAGCACGGCTGGTATTGAACCTCCTTCCGATTTGGAAGCCAATACATTACTATTTGAGCAACGACCACCCACTATAAAGGATATCGAGATCCTTAGATTCTTTGCGATGTTTTTCCATGATTTTTCACAATTCTTGAATGTAATTCAGCCATATGAATATCAAACAGAAAGAAAGCATACGAGATAAAGACAAATATAATAGAATTCAAGAAAGTGAGATATATAACACACATGTACCTATGACAAAGATAAATATATATGATAAATCAGCTCATGAATGCTACCATAATAAATGATTTGGCAATACTGCGATTGCAGTATCTCTATCTGGATAGATATTCCCTACTCTATTACCGCCAGAAAGTGGGGCGACAAAGGTGGTATAAAATGCCAACGTACTTGTTGTTGCGCTTATTCCAGATAAACTGTGTCTATGAAGCGCTGAAAGGTATATCTGTCTTCCTTAAGCTTTCTGTTCGCACATTACATATACCTCTCTGTGCAATAAAACTCACTCACAAAAGCATCAGGTCAGGTCACCAACCAACTTTTAGTGAATAGCCTTTGTGGCTAAGCAAATAAAAAGTTCTATGTATCCTTTTAAAGAGACTCGACTTCTACCCTTTGATGGTCGCACGTGGAAGGGTCCAGCGTAGTCAACACCGGTAGTGGAAAATGCTTTCGCTGGACGAACCCGTTAAGCCGGTAAATCAGCCATCATTTGCGTGCATGGCTCTGGTTTGTTCTTGTAACAAACAATGCAACGATGGATTGCAAAACGCACCACATTACGCCCGTTCATAATCCAAAATCGTCGCCGGATGTGGTTTAAGGTAAGCGTCACCCCTCCATGTACTGTACAATAAAATTTGTAATATGGTGTTTTGCATGTAGGATGAGCGGGTTTTTTTGGTCCTTTGGAAGGAATTGTCCTTTTCTCGTTATCAAAGAACCGATTAAGGGGGCGCAGAGGGCTATTTTCGGGTAATGACTTGTCTATGGATAATGCATTCCATTCGAGAGTAAATGTCTCACGTTATACCAATCGAACTACAGAGATCAAGGCCAAGTGTAGTTCTTCCGTTGAAAGACGATGCTCGAGAATACCTTGACCTTTCTTCTTTTTTCTTCCATCTCCAAACAGATCATATTCAACGTTCATTTCGGCCACTTACTGAATTGCAACCTAAGCAAGGGTGCTCAATGCCACCATAAATCGCAGTTGATTAGTTTGGATGGACATATTCCACGGCTGGAAACATCGGTGGGGTATTTTCTGAGGTTACGTGGTCTTACTGATTTGGTGTAGTTTTCTCTGCAATTTTTCTTATCCGGTTCGCAACAAAGTGTTTCCATTTACTTATATCCCAACTGAGATGCATTGCAAAATATATGCATTTCCACTGATTTTAAGTTCCCGTTGCTGCCTATCCATCTGGGAATACGGACCTGTGTAATGACGGACAATTCTTCACCAAACCCTTTCCAGTGTTTCTCAATATTGTCCGGTAGCTTAGCGTCTCATCCGATTTTATTTAACCATAATCTTGGTAATATAATTTTCGCTGTTACAACCACGGGGTTAAACCATCCCAACGGATCAAACAATCGAGCGATATTTGATAAAATTGACCGCTTATTCAGGATCTTCAAACTTAATTTCGAAATTAATTTTAAATTTAAATTGATCAGAGTAAGGATCCCAATACAGACCTTATGCCTTGATGGGGTTCGCTGACTTAAATTGCAGCATGCTTTGCAGATACCTGTGTTCAGAGGGAATGTCATTTAGAAGCGATAGATGATTACTTGCCCATTTCCTTAGTTCAAAGGACGCACTTCGTAACACGAGGATAATTTGCTTTTGCTTTTCTAATGCTCTTTCAATGGCATTGGATCCCGATAAAATATCATCCACGTACATCTGTTGGCTTCTACATCATGCGCCAACTGATCCATCGTGCGTATTGCTAAGTACGAAACAATCGACTTCCCAAACATTACTGTTGAACAACAGTTTTTCTGTATTGGCAGTGAAGGATGAGCTTTCCAAATAATGCGTTGGTATTGCGCGTCTTTTTCATGCATCTTAATACATCAATACATTTTTTGAATATCTGCCATAAAGACATATCTAAATAGACGCCAATTCGCTAAGACGGTGCTTAATTCTCTCTGTAGAGCGGGCCCGGTGGCAAAAATGTCATTTAGAGACATACCGTTTGAGGTTTTCATAGACGAATCGAATACGATTCTCAATTTTGTGCTCACTGATGATTCTTTTAGGACTGGGTGGTGAGGGAGGTAGCAACACACGAAACGTGATGCATCCTTCTGCGCAGTAATACAATGTTGATCTTCGTTGGTCGTGACAGGTTTCATTTGTCCCAGTTCTATGTATTCTTTGGTGGATTCCATGTATTCTTCTTTCAGAGCTTTGTCCCTTAACAATCGTCTTTCTAAATGTTCTAATCGCCTTAAAGCTACGGCCCTCGATCTTCCTTTGAACTCTGTAGGTACTTCAGTCTTTATTGGCAATCGCACCCGATATTTGCCAGATTCCAGTCAGTTGTATTTCTATAGAGTTCTTCACACCAATGATACTCCTCTGATTGTTTAGTTGGTTCGATTATTTCCTCCGATTCCCAAAATTTCCTTAATAGATAGACTATTTCGAAATTGGTATATTGAGATGTCAAGTAACGCCTGACGCAAGGGTAGATCCACGGAAACGGCGCTCCATTAAGTAGTGCCAACAATCGAAATATCCTTACATTACAAACAATACACACTAGCCTCCTTCTTGGACATAGAAGGAGTTTTCAATAACGTACACACTGAAGCTATTCTTGAATCTCTGATTGACCTGGGCATAGAGGAACTCATTAGTCAGTGGATAGTCTCTATGCTCAGGACAAGAACTATTCAGGCATCACTAGGCAGCAGCAACATAACCAAACTTGCCCATAGAGGAACGCCACAGGGTTGCGTCATCTCGCTCTTACTATGGCTTATGGTTATAAATAAAACTCTGGGGAAATAAGACAGGGAAAGGGTCAAAGTTGTCGCGTACGTGGACGACGTAGTGATATAAGTGTCAGGGAAGATTCCCCACCGTGATTAATGACATTATGGGGACACTCTAGACAAGGTAAGCATCTGGGCTGCAAGTTGCGGCCTCGATGTCAACTCGAGCAAAACTAAACTGATGCTCACTACCAAAACCAAAATACCCGATTTTACCATACTCCGTCTAAATGATCAACAACTCACACTGTCGTCCAGTGTTAAGTATCTAGGTATCATGCCCGATCTAAAACTTAACTGGAAACACAACTTCGAACACAGAATAAGGAAGGCGTCGGTCGCCTTCTATGCCTGTAATAAAACCTTTGGAAATAAGTGGGGACTTCAACCAAAGATGACCTTGTGGATGAACACAGCCGTAATACATCCAATTCTCACGTATGGATCACTAGTATGGTGGCCTGCGTTGAGCAAAGTCTATAGCCTCACAAAACTAAAAATACTGCAAAGAACAGCCAGTATAGGCACCACGGGGGCAATGAGGTCGACCCCAACAGATGCCCTCACTGTGCTCTTGCATCTTCTACCTCTTGACCACCACATGAAATACACCGCATTATGCAGTGCTATAAAACTCAAGGAGTCTGGATGCTGAACTGCAAGACCGTATGGCCATAGTAACATCCTGGATTCGTTACCAAACGGCATGGTCTTGTCTCCAACTGACTACATTACACCCAAAGTAAATTTCACGAAAGGCTTCCACTTCGGTTCCCCAACAAGAGATCAGTGGAGGAGGGATGAAGTAGTGAAGGGCTTTGACACGGTCATATACACCGACGGATTTAAAATGAGCTGTGTTGTGGGGGCCGGTGTCTACTCGGAATCACCGAAAATTTCAATTTCAGTACACTTATCGGATTTTGCCAGCATTTTCCAGGCGGAATTACTGGCCATTCGAGAAGCATGCACACAACTAGGGCGGGACACAAGGTACAAACAAAGCATTGCCATCCTTTTAGATAGAAAAGCCGCTATCAAAGCCATCGACTCGGCTACCATATCCTCCATACTGGTGTAGGAGTGTCGGAACGAGCTTGCCTGCCTGAGCGAACGTTTGGAGGTCATACTTCCCTGGGTCTCAGGGCATAATGACATAACAGGCAATGAGCGTGCGGATGAGCTGGCCACAAAGGGCTCAGCACTACACGTCCCGCTCTCAACGAGGTTCCACATTCCACTAGGATGGTTAAAGGTCAACATCATATTGTCTGCAGAAAGTCAATCTCCAAAGGTCGGGATTGACAAACTGCGTCCTATCAAGGAAGCTATGGCCTACCTACGATCAACATAAGACGAAGAACCTATTAAACAGAACCCGCCAAGAAATCGCTAGAATCACGGCAATTGCAGTTGCGGAAATACAAACGAGAAAGAAACTCTCTTTCACCTCCTCTGCAAATGTCCAGCTCTAGCAAGAGCCAGACTGCGCGAGTTAATGTATATTCATTGTTTTGAATAAAAAAAAAATGTTTTTTTTTTTGTTTTTTTTTTCTTCGCCGAAATGCGTGCAGTATATATATATTCTTAAGACTAATTACAATATTCGATGTTACTGCTAGTTAACGAATCCCTTAAGGGAATTCAGAACTTAATTCATAATTCAAAACAACTCCCAATACGAACTGCTCTTAAAACTAACTAAAATATATTTCTACACCTATGTGTACCCATATCCACTAGGCAGCCTACGCGTGCAAGGGCAGCTGTGTCAGCATTCTCCGGCCTGGGAAAGTTTTCATGCTGGATCATGTTGGTTGTTGATTCGCGCGCATGCAGGGTGTCGCGTTGCACACACGAATAGCTGGGAAGTTCAAGGTGACAACTCTCCTTTCCGCCGGCTGGCAATGCATCGTGTTGACTGCCCTCCCCTCGAAAATCTACGTCCCGTAGATATCAATGTTAAGGGAAAACGCAAGGGGAGTGTGTTTCCGAACCTGTCAGGTGTATCCTAGGTATGTTCACCTTCTGGTTAATCTTGCACCATATGATTATAGCTGCGGGGATAACAATTAGGAAGAGAGCAACGTCGCTCGAAACTGATGACCTCATCCGATCAGTAAGGGTACGTAATATCTTGACATTACTCATGCTGATGTTGTGCACTATTCCACGTCGACCCTGTGCCTAATTGCGGTAATGTTCGTCAGTGCCGACGGCAGAGCCTATAGTGACGTAGCGAAGAAACTAGTAAATGTCCTGTTGTTAAGAAGGATCGTCTCGTTACAAATATGAATCAGGTAGGTTACAGATAGAGCTTTTGATGTTCCTTCGGTGGTTCCGGGCTATTCAACCGTTTTCGTCCAGCTTTTTCAGTGACTCCTTTTCGCACACCGTCATACTGCCCATGTTGAGACAGCTTGTTGACACCCCATAGGTTTCTTCGTAACTAGCTAGGACTCTGTCGTATGGCAAGTCAACCTGTTTCCCATTTCTTATTGATAGCCTCGTTAGTAACAGGTTATATTCAGTTTCGCTGACCTTTGGCATCGATAAAACATACAGCAGCAAGGACTCGTTTGTGTAGACCGACGGTTTACCGTATTGTAAAGCTTCCACTACATTTGTGTAAGGAAGGGTTTCTAGCTCACTGATGATCCTGTTAATTTCCTCCTGATCGAGAAGGTTGATGTTGACTATTCCGATTCTTGCCATTTGGCAGGCCCGCACAATCTCGTTGATTACTTCCTTGATAATTATATTGTAATTTCGTTAATAATATCCTATTCCAGCTTTGTTCGGTCTGATAAAGCTACTTCGTTATTCGTTCTTTCAATTACCCAATTGATCTTTTGCGTGATGTCTTCGGCAATTTTCAGGATCATTTCGTTGACCTTATACTGCTGGTTGTTGTTGTTGATTAAATCTTCTTCATTTCGGAAAACTTTGTCCCAATCTTCCGCGTCGGGAGTGCCTGCTAACCATTTCCAGGCAGATCTAATCTAGTTGATCGACATTGGCCTCCTCTGCGCCTTTCCTTTCAGCGAATCAAGGCGCTCATAAAGTTGAGTCAGATGATGCTGTGCCACTATTTCCCTGTCTGGTGTCTTAATTTTTTTCTTCACAATCTTGGTCATTCTTTCGTTCAACTCCTCGAATTTCTCCAGATGTATGATGTGCACGAGTTTGAAGTGTACGTTGACAATCCATCCCTTGCCTTCCTTAATTGATACTATTTGGGACCGGTATTCGAAGATATTAAGCCCTTGCACGGTCATTATTAATAAAAGGCTGTGTAATAATGTGTTTAAAAGATATATGATGAAAAATGTTCACATGTTTCAGTTTTGTGTACAATATTGAAGGGCTTACTCATATCTATAATATACTTAATATTACTTAAGATATTATTTTTAATTATTTAATATACAAGTTAAATTTTAATGCAAACTGAAACATATGTTATTAATTTATAAAGTTAAGTTACTTTACTAAATGTTACATGTAGTTTATTTAATTTAAATCAATCCTTTATCTATTAAGGTATATTATATTTATTTTGTAATATCTTATATCAAGGAATTGTATGTGCTTTCCACGTCTGTGCAATATATTTGTTTTCTGTAATCTGTAAGTGCTTTACTTGTGTTCTATGTGCTTGACTTATATGGTGCTTTATGTGCTTAACTGATATAGTTTTATGAATTTTAAGTGCGCAATGCCACCCGTGTTTTTTACTTAGGTTTTGTGAATTTTCCGCCCTGTTGTCGTAACCACCGTTACCTTATTGTCTTTGGCCATGACCTCTTTTCTATACAATGGCCTATGCTTGCCTTGAATCCTTTTAAAGGAAGTGTACATTATATCCCCCTTTTTGAATGTCTTGGGTATCGTTTTCCTTTTGTTAAACCAGAAATTTTTATCGGCTTATTTTTTTTGTATCTTTTTTGTTAGTTCTTGGTTAACTTTGATTCGAAAATGAGCCATGTTTTAAAAGTTGAACCTGGAACTTCTATTAAAGAAGATGTCGCACGGCTTCCGCTGTGTCACCGTGTGTGAACCATGTTATTATATCTACCGACAGATATTTTCAGCAGTTCTCTCAATTTCAAATCCTTGTACTCAGCCTTCAGACATTGGTAGATTTCCAAGATTGTGGAGTGGAATCGCTCTACCTGTCCATTGACTTCACTGCGATTAACAGGAGTCTGGTACATTTTTGCGCCGAGCATCTGGATGAAATTAGCCATAATTGGACTCAAAAGACTTCTGTCGTTATCTGTAACTATCGTTCTCGGGATCGTAAAGTAAAGAAGAACCTTCATAATTTTATCTCTGAGATTTTATATGGAAAAGCTTAGCAAATTTCGAAAATTTATACAAACAAGAAATAAACTTTTCCCCTTGTATCTCTACAATGTCCAGGTGTAGTACCTCACATGGATATGACGGGATCGAGGTGGCCTGCAGCTCGGGAGTTGCTGGGTGCCGATCATATTTGTTAGCGAGGCAAATGTCACAGGAATTTGTGTAACGCGTAATCAGGCTATTCATCCTGGGGAAATAATATTTTACGAGAAGTTGTTCTTTGTTTTCTCGGGCTCTGTGGGCTCGTCTATGTTCCTTGCTTTGAGGTCCCATACCCGATCTTCGTTAGGGACGTCTTCCACTATTCTTTGCGTTATCCTGATTTTGTAGTTCACGAAACTCTCTAAATATACGACCTGCAGTAAACCAATGCAGCATTCAGGGATCTTGATCCCGTTAACAATATATGGTTTCAATTTTGTCTTGAGGATTTCTATTAACTCTGCCTTGTCCAAGTTTTCCACTGCAATATATTGTCTTGAACACATTGAGACGTGCTTCCACATGAGGGATTAAGTCCGTCGAATCTTGGGCTGCGCTATGCACTGTCTCAGTGGCAGATTGGTTTGAATATGTAACGTCGCTGACGGGCTCCGTGAAGGTTCCGCGTCGCGCAGTTGTCGCTGCATCAGAATTAGCGGTTTCCGTTTAGAAATTATTATCGGAAGCAGTTTCCGTTGAGGAATGAGGAATTGTAGTGTAATGTTCACTTGGTATTCCGCTTCAGCATTCACTTCTTTGTTATCAATCTTAAGTCTTGAGAGGGCATCCGCCAAGATATTAGATTTACCTGGCCGGTAAATCAACTCACAGTTATACTCCTCTATTCTGGCTTTTCAACGCTTTAATTTTGAGTTGTAGTTCCGGTTTCCTAATGCGAGGGTCAGCGGCTTGTGGTCAGTGATTTTCGGAGGTTGTATGCTTCGAATGGCTTCGACTTTTTTCATGTCGGGGCGTACACCTTGAGGCGTAATCACATATCCGAGAAATTCCACCTCGGTGTCTATGAAGTGAGTCTTTTCCATATTAATCTTCAGGTGGGCCCGGCTCAGGCCTCCTAGAGATTTTTTTTAAATGGTTTTCCAGACTGTCGCCAAAGACAATTATGTTATCTATATAGACATAGCACATCCTGCCCATATATGGTTTCAGCACATCGTCAATCATCCGCTGGAATATAGCGGGCAGGTTCTTTAGCCCGAAGGGCAACTTATGGAACTCATATTTTCCATTCATCGTGGAAAACGCGGTTTTGGGGACACCGGAGGGTTTCATGGGTACCTGGTGGAACCCCGATGTTAAATCCAAAGTTGTAAAATATTGAGCCTTACCGAGACTAGCAAGAGTGGAATTGATGTCAGGTATGGGATACGCGTCCGCGATAGTCACGCTATTCAGTCTTTTGTAGTCGATGACCATCCTGTATTGCTTTTCGCCAGTGGGTTTTGGTTTTTTCGACACGACCAAGATTAGCGACTTGCAGGGACTCCTAGAAGGTCTTATTATACCTTCGTCTAAGACCTTTGTTATCTCTTTTTCTACTTCGCTTCTAAGGCAGGCTGGATACGGATATGGATCAACGACTGCAATGCTTGTCTAACCTGATTGGAGAGCTTTTCATTCAGAACCACATTTACTTGTTTCGACAGGTTTTCCTTCAGTGGTGGCCTTATATTTGGTTTTAATGTTAGAACATTTGCCTTTCTATCCAAGGACCTGAGTTCGAGTAGAACATAGAATTTAATTTGGGCATAATTACCCATTTTCTCGAAGAACTTGCCTGTAACATATTCTGAAATGGTAACTTTCCCAGCAGCAAATCGCACAAAAAATGGTTTCCTGAGAGGAACGGTGGGCTGCTTTATTTCGGAGCTAATGAAGTTCTTGTTGGCCCCAGTCTTAACAAGAAATTCCAAAACGGCTCCATCCCTCGTCACATATTCTATATATGGTACGCTGAATGGCCATCCGTCATAAAATTTAGTTCATTCTCAACGGCTTCTTCAGCGCCTTTGCCGCAATTTTCTTCGCATTCCTGACCCTCGGCATGGTACAACCTCTGCTGTTTATTTGGGAAGTTGGCTGACTGCCTGCGCTTAAACGGATTTGCGGTATTCAGGCGATTCATGTAATTTACCTGCCGGGTTTGGATGCTCGTATCTACATCCATTTTTTCCACTGGTTGCAGGTCAGGTCTAGGTGCATTCGCATGCCCGTGTTGAGGAGGATTCCTGGACCTTCCTGGATGACCTTGGAAGTGCTTCCTAGGCGGTAAAGGAGGTCTTACCTCTAAACTCCTGAACGTTTGGTTAATAGGAGCAGTGATCAAATTCGGACCAGTGGACGTGTGGATGGTATTACTTCTGAAGTTTAAATTTTGTATCTCTAAGCACGTGGAGTATGCCTCTGGGAGATTCTTGGGCCTTTGGATAATAAGCATTCTGGAAATGTCGCCGTTAAGGCCACGAACAAATACATCCAAGGCCCTGTTTCGATACGTTTCTACTAGCGCCTTAGCCGTTTCCTCGTTATAGGACTCAGTTTTCAGCTTGTTGACCATCAATGATAATTGATGATTAACAGCCGCGTAAAACTCGTCGATCTTACTATTTCTCTGACTAAGTTGATTTAGTTGGTGTTCCAGGGTTCTCATATCCCGCTTGTCTGCGTAGTGCAAGGAGAGAACTCGTTCCATTTCAGACCAGTCACCGTCAAAAATATTGTACAAAACCAAAGCCGAGTTAGCCGATCCGCGGACCTTTCCCCGAACGTGTTGAAGTATATGGGTTTTTCCTTAACAATGTCAAAATCTTTAAGAATGGCCTCCACAGCATGAACCCATGATACATACTTTGTAGGGTTTCCGTCAAATACTTGCAACTGATTTACACAGGTAGTCGGCTGATCTCGTCAGTCAGCCTCGTTTTTCGGTGGACAAGGTCGTACGATTGGAGTTGGGCTTACATCGACACACCCCGACTCGGTTTGCGCAGGCCTACTTTTAAGAGTCTTCAGAAGTGCGTCCAATACCTTGATCTGAGCAAGTATATTGTTGACAGCTGCAGTCAACTCAGTCACGGAACTTGTCAATTGGTTCATTATGGCAAGAAGCTAAGATATTATAAAAGTACGCTTACCTTGCAGGATTAAGATTTATTTTTTTATTATTATTATTATTATTATTATTATTATTTTTTTTTTTTTGATCTTGAAACCAGGGCTCAATTCCACAGAACTTTTTTATTTATTATTATTATTATTTTTTAAACAAAACTCTTCAGCACAATTCAGTACCACAGATCCCTTTAATTTTTTGCACCTCACAGCACACAGATCTCTTTTTTAATATAAAAAAAAAAATTTGTTTGCACATTACTCTAGATCTTCTGTCACTTACAAAATGTAAATCATAATTATTGTTCTTTAGTTCGATTGTAGCGACGGTAATCTGTAAAAAGACAAAATTAGCCTCTATTAAAAAAAATACCGAATTTCGTATGGGCATCGCCCTTGGAAGTTCCGTGTTTTTCCTTTTTAAAAGCCCACGTTGAGATTGTGGGCGACCTACTCACAGAACGGGTGACTTTACAATTGATTCATTTATCTGGTAGACCTCCGCGCATGTTCCCATGGCTATGCCGGAATCTGTTACATCGGAGTTAGAATAGTTAGCATTCCATGCACTCAGATAGAGCGTACTAACTCGTTCATCCTGTATGAAAGGACCCGTAACTATCGACAAAATGAATCAATTTTTAGGCCGGTCCCTGCTCGGGTGCCGGTTAACGAATCCCTTAAGGGGATTCATAAAAAAAAAAAACCACGAACGGGGAGGCTGAACCTCCCCCTACCGTTCGACTTACTAAACAAAATTATTTAAATCAAACGCGTTCTTTATTCTAACAACAACAACTAACTTAAATATATTTCTGCACCTATGTGTACCCATATCAACTGGGCAGCCTACGCGTGCAAGGGCAGCTGTGTCCGCATTCTCCGGCCTGGGAAAGTTTTCATGCTGGATCATGTTGGTTGTTGATTCGCGCGCATGCAGGGTGTCGCGTTGCACACACGAATAGCTGGGAAGTTCAAGGTGACAGCTCTCCTTTCCGCCGGTTGGCAATGCATCGTGTTAACTCTGCTATTTATACTAACTAGGATGCGGTTGTTATCGTATTGTTGTTTATGTCGATAATGCAAACGCATCGGATTATTGTGTTGGAGTATGTTTTCCGTATTGCAAGATAATGAAGCATGTTATCGTTGTTTACGTGTTTTCGAATTACAAGTTACTGTTTCTGCTTGTTGAAACATGTTGTCGTTGTTTACGTTTATAATGAGAGATAACGAAGAGATAGGCAGGTAGAGAATATACGTTATTAACTCCCCTCCTTCTTAAAATGAAGCGTCCTCGCTTTAGATTAAATTTCTTTCTTGTCGAAATCTTAAAAGTTCTGCTTCGTATATTTCGCTGATTCTTTGCCTTCTTGCTATTGCTCTTTTTACTTTGTAGCATTCTCAAAGTTTGGATGCGCCATGGATGAGTAATGCCATTATGCATAGCCCCAGGATGAGATAAATTAAGTATTGTATGTTATGTTCTTCGACTGGTATCAGGAAAGTTGATATTTTTTGGATGTTGCTGAATTTGTAATCGGCATATGATTCGATTATGTGCAGGATATCTAGTTTTTCGTCATGTTGTTTGAGTATGGCATTTTTGAATTCTTGTTGATGGAGTAGTTGTGGAGTAGTTGAACTGTTTTAAAATAGGTCCGTCTATTTTTACACTATTCTAGGTATGCTCGTAGTCTGTGATAATATTCCCGCTTTCGAGTATTTGGAGTGGTACATTGTTCTCGTGTATGACTTCGCATTACCTTATTTTCTAATATATTAATTGTACAATTGTCTGAAGTCTTAAATTTACATATATAGTTTCCTATGTAGTTTTTACATTTTTCAATACGAGTAAATATATTGTTGCATTTTGATATCTTATAGATTGAATAAATTACATTTCAATTTTAATGTTGAATATTTATAGATAGTTATTATTGCATGATTAAAATAACAGATGTGTATATCGGCATATTCTAAAATATGTATTTAAAGTATAATAGATAAGTCTAATGCTTCATTAGATGTTATTTGTTGAATATCTTTCAAATTTAAAGTACCTGAATAAAAATTTCCATTTTTAGCAAAATTTATTGTATAAAGTTTTCCAATAGGGACTTGACAACTTTGAATTTAATTTGTGAACGCCATCTTTCAGTAATCATCAAACTATCACTGTCAATTTATTCAGTCAACTCAACATTTCATCATGGTAAAGTACACTAACGAGCAACGTCTGCAAATTATAAAAATTTCCTACATGATCTGAATGATCTAGATTAATAAATATTTTTGCGCCTTGATTTTTATTTATTGTATACTAACATTATTCCCGCGTAAAAATGTAGTGAGGGGTTTTACTATTGCGGCGAAATTCTGTATAAATTTCCTATAGTAGCTAGCTAAGCCTAAAAATAAATGAGCGCAGTTCTTTTGGATTTTTTGGGGTTGGAAAATCTTTTATAGTTTGAATTTTGTTACGATCTACAGTTATTTTGTTATACTATATTTAATTATATATCCGATGTATTCTACTGAATCCTGGAAAAATGTGATTTTTCGTTTGAAATGTTCATTTTTACATTGTGAAGTGCACTTACTATTGTACGTATGTGTTCCATATGTTCTTCGGGTGAGGAGGAATATATGAGTACATCGTCAATACAAACGCCATTCACACTGAATGCGGTTTTTTCCCTATCGTTAAAAATTTAGCTTTACTTAGATTTTGAATAGTCATTGCAACATCTGGGATAGGGTATCTATCAGTGATAGTCTGTGCATTAAGCTTCTGAAAATCTAGTACCATGCGTCTTTAAGGTTTCCCTTCATTATCGGTACCTTTTTATACGACGGTCCAGATTGGAGAGTTTTATGGACTTTTACTAGGTTGTATAAACTGATTGTCTAATAACTTTTGTATTTCATTATTTATGAATTCGTTATCTGCGATTGGATACGAGTATTGCCTTACCCAAATAGTATCTTCGGTTCTTGTCCTAGTTGTACCTTGTATTGTAGTTGTGAACGGTAGGACTTCGTTTGTATCATTATTTATTCGCATAATATTTCCAATATCACTTTTATATTTGTCATTATTAACTGTATAATTTACTTTTTGTTCGCTGTTCTCTTTTGTTTTATATTTATATATAAGTTTGTACTCAAAAAGATTAATTTCTACTTTTATTACTCTAAGACCGTGTTCACCTAAAAGTATATCGAACTCCTCTAAAGCTTCGGTTTCAAAAAAATGCTAAATTATTGTTAAATAGTGTAATGATTTTTTTTGGCTTTGGTGAAAGAGTAACCATGAATCGTTTTGATTTTGATCTTTGTGGTGGGTGATGGTTATATTCGACACGTATATTTGGGTTGTATCTCTTGTTGTCCTTGTAAGTTTGTGGCGAAGGGTTTTGTCGTTGATTGTACCTTATTTGTGGTGATATTTGGGAATCAAACTCCATATTTTTGTTGTCGTGGTATATGGTGCTGGCAATTGCATATGCAGTTTCGAGGTCGCTTGGATGGTGGCTGTATAGTGTACCGCTCGTATATTTGCTGTTGAGTCCCATTATGAAAGTGCGGACTGTTTCCTGGTTTGCGTAGTTTGTCATTGCTTCAGATCCCTGATCACCTGACATTTCTATTTTGGATAGTGCCAAATTTAAGGATTTGCTGACCTCACAGTGGAATTCTGACAGTGTTTGTCATTCTTGTCCTCTAGAAGTACATATAATGGCCTTTGGTCGAGTCTGTTGATGATTGCATAGAAAGTTCTAAAGTGTTGACCTTTGTTTAAGTGTTCTCCAGAGTTTGTGTGAGAATCTCAATTTGTGCTTTTAGTGCTGCAACGTCTTCCATTGTGTGTTATTTTTTTCCTATTGGTCGTAAGTAGTTGAAAAGGTTTTGTCTTCTGATGCGTGAATCCAGTGTGGAAAAAAAAATCTTTCACTTTTTTTGACACTTTTTCCACTAGGAAATTGCTGTCCGCTGTTTAAGGATCTGCTTTTTTCTTGAAGTATTTGTTTTTTATGGTATTTAATTCTCACTTTATTCAACCATTTAGTGTTAGAACTCTTCCTTTACGTGGAATTTTTACTTTTATTCTATATGTGCATGCAGTCAGGAATAAGACCGGCTTAAGCCCCTATTTAATGTATATTCATTATTTTAAATCAAAAAAATATGTTTTTTCTTTTTTGCTTCGCCGAAATGCGTGCAGTTTATTTATATTCTTAGCACTGATTACAATATTCGATCTTATTGCTATTTATACTCACTAGGATGCGGTTGTTATCGTATTGTTGTTTATGTTGATAATGCAAACGCATCGGATTATTGTGTTGAAGTATGTTTTTCGTATTGCAAGATAATGAAGCGTGTTATCATTGTTTACGTTTGTAGTGAGAGATAACGAACATGTTGTCGTTTGTTTTCGTTTGTAGTGAGAGATAACGAGCATGTTGTCGTTGTTTACGTTTGTACTAAAAGATAGCGAAGAGATAGACAGGTAGAGAACCTAAGTTATTAATTCGCGCACTAAACCAACCATTCTTTGACGACCTTGGCGACATTTCAGGTAAAGTGATACAGGATCTTATCCGCTTTTTCAAATTTACAAGTTGGTTATAGACCGGACCACATCCTTAGTGAGAGATAACGAACATGTTGTCGTTGTTTTCGTTTGTAGTGAGAGATAACGAGCATGTTTTCGTTGTTTACATTTGTACTGAGAGATAGCGAAGAGATAGACAGGTAGAGAACCTAAGTTATTAATTCGCGCACTAAACCAACCATTCTTTGACGACCTTGGCGACATTTCAGGTAAAGGGATACAGGATCTTATCCGCTTTTTCAAATTTACAGGTTGGTTATAGACCAGACCACATCCTTAACAACCATCACAAAATAAGTTACATCAGGCGTGGTAACAAAATGCCGCATCCTAGTGCTAATTGGGTTCAATGGCATGAACCGCCACTTCTACCTACTTACCTACGTGATGAAGATTGCTCCGCTTTCTTTCTCGAGACGATGTACCCCAAGGTTGTCTTCCGGGCAATTGGCAGTCCATATACACTCGTTCTGGATACACCCTTCATATACATCATTGCCCAGTAATACATCGATTATTTGTGGCTCGAAATATTTTTGATCTACTGTGATATACCGTGAAGATGACTACAAGTTGATGCTTTCATTTTCTGTATTGGCTACAGCAACTACCTTGGGTAGCACATACGCAACAACATCATAATTTATTTGAGGATCTACCCTAGAACCAATTGATAATTTAACACTATAGTTACTTGCTGCGATCGTAGATCCTGATAATCCATCAACATTAATGCTAGCCCTATCCCGATGAAGACCCAGCTGTTGCACAACTCGTTCGTTTACGAAGTCTGTGACCCCTGATCCAGTAATGCCCTTAATGATTGTAACCTCTTCTCTAAAGGCTTGATAGTAATGACTGATGTTGGTAGAAGCACTTCATACAATGTGATATCCGAAGACCGATTGTCATCCCTTTCTTCATGTGTCGCCATGTGTGTTGCCGCTTTAATGAGGGCTGGAATGAAAAGCTCCCGCTTAAGATGTGTTAAGGTGTGATGTTTCATTCCGCATGTCCCGCATGTTCGACGGCTGCTGCATTTTGTGGAGCTATGGTTATATTCCAGACAGTTAAAGCAAAGTTTAAATTTTTCCGCCGTTGTTCGTCTGTCATTGGTGTTCATGTCTAAGAATTTCGGGCATTCCCGAATTGGATGTTTTGCCTTCTTGCATATTAGACATGTGATTGTTTTCTTAAAAACGTATATTGCCTTAAATTCGTTTTTCAGTGTAGTTCCCGGCCCTGCTATTTTTCGCTGATTTTCTGTTCTACCCTTAGAAGATGTCACCAACATTAAATATTGCTCGTCTAAAAGCGACAACAATTGAGTGAACGTCGGGATATCCTTCTGTTTCTGAAGGCAGTGATCCCACTAACTACGAATATTATTTGGGAACTTCTTTATCAAGCAATACACGAATATTTGATTTTGTTCGTTCAGATTGATCTCAAGACCTTTAATTGTACTGATGTACGATTCAAAGCGCCGGGATCGTCGCGTGGCACGTCTAGTTGTTGATCTAACACATCCATGTAGATGGTGGAAAGAATCCGCTTGTTATCATATTGTGAGCATAGCATTTCCCCCGCTACGATATAATTTTCACCAACAAACCCAATATGTTGAATGACCTGCAAAGCGTCACCTAAAAGAGCTGATTTGAGATAGTGGAGTTGTTGCAAACTACTTTCATTTCTGTGGACTGTAAATGTAGGTAATTTAACTTCCGGTAGGGAAACACCCTGTACCGATTGGCTAAGCAGTGGAGGAGCAGTGGTATTCAGGCTATCTTCCTAACAATGTTCTCCCATTTTAATTGCGAGGGAGTCTCGTATGGTGATGACCTCTGTGTGCATTTCCTCAAATTTATCACCTATTTCCGCGTCTATATAGTTCTTTTTTATTGACTCACTTTTTGATTACCTAGCAAGAAGACTATGGTTTGCCCTAAATTTCTCCCTATATGATGAGTCGAGACGCACATTGTGGTATACCGCGGTTTTCTTCGACGTAGATTCCTTTTTAAAATGACACATAATCTTCTGCATGAATTCTAACAACATAAGTTGTTCACCAACAATATCGCCCCCTTCCATATTCGCCAAATACGATTCAATAGGAACAATGCACATGCAGAATTTAATTACACTTACCTCGTGATTACCAGGTTATGAACAGGTGTAGCTTCTTCGTTTGATGGTTCTCAATGTTGAATGTGTAGTTTGGTATTTTCCTTGTTGATTTACTTCCCTTTGTATATTCGCTCCAGATCCTCGCATAAGACACCAATGTTTCGTTCGCATAAGAAAAACAGAAATGTCAAATACACTCTTTTATAATAGACTTTAGTTCATGTAATTCAGCCATAAGAATATCAAACAGGAAGAAATGATACGAGATAAAGATAAATATAATAGAATTCAAGAAAGTGAGATATATAACAAACATGTACCTATGACAAAGATAAATATATATGATAAATCAGCTGATGAATGATGAATTATGAATGAATAATAAATAATTCGGCAATACTGCGATGAGTACCTTCATATTCCCCAGCTATGTTATTGTTGTAATTTAAGAGAGACCCTTATTTGTTGTAGACTTATCTTCTAGATATTCAAAATCGAGTACCCCGAATAATATGTTTGCCAGACTTACTATAACGTTTATTGCTCTTCTTTTTCCTCGAGTGCTACTGGAGATGGCAAGTTATTCCCTCGGTCAATTCTAGAACTTGATGCAATGTTTGGCTCCTAAGTTTTTCGTATAAGTTTTTGTAGTCCAGGTTTCTGTATATTTTTTCAATTGACGAGCTTGAATTCCATCTGCAGTTCTTCTTCATATAGTTTCATACCAAAGTAAGCTATGATGTTTCATTCGCTCGTTATATATGCTCTTCCAGTGTTAACAGTGTTAATTATATAGGTGTTGTTATAGGCAGAGTGAGGAATGGCATCAAAATCGTTGCCATTGGAGAAGTAAATGTTCGCTTTACTCCCTTCTTTGATGTTTCGGATTGTACCCTTGGTAAATAGAGTTGGTCAATATTACAATATTACACAGCTTCGTTATTCTTTAAGTGTATGTCTAGCACGATATGCGAATGCGTTTTCTTCCCCTTTGTCAAAAGGTTAAGGTGTTAGCTTATGTATATTATATAAAAGCTCATTTAAATATGTTTCTCCTTTACTAGTTTTTACTTTGTCAACTTGCATTCTCTTGTTTCATTTGACAATCATTGCTAATTGCCATTGCAGGGAAGGCAAGCTGAATTTGACAGTTTTCTTATTTCCACTTCTGATGATGTTGTCGCATATGTATTGTATTAATTTGACCGACGTGTCCATAATTGCTGTTTTAAGGACTTAATTGTCCATCATTTTCCCAAACTATCGCTTAAGTTTTATGTGGAAGGATGAATAGAGCTGGCTAATGTCTCACCAATTAGAAAGTATCTAGAGCTTAGTGCACCTAAGTCTTTCCCGTCAGGTGAAAGAGGTGTGTGTTGCCGTGAGTTTGAGATGTCAATAATAAGAGTTTTTTATTTTTTGTAGGTCAGGATTTTTGCTTCTGTATTTCGTTTTAGAAAATATGGTTTTTTGCCGATTTAATTACTGCCTCCCGTGGGCCACCGAAATGTGGAGCTCGTAGTGAAATAAAATTAAAATTTTAATAAAAATAATAAAAAAAAAAATTAAATTCCCTTATCTAAGAAAAATGTTGGTATATTCTCTTCTAATGTTTCGCCGTGAATATGTGCTTGAACTTCCTGCAGTTGATTTCGTGCGACGATAATGTTCGTATCATTATCGGAGTGCAGGATTTGACTATTTCCTCTTTTTTCTATAAATACCTTAGTTGTGAGATCGCTACTGACTTATGTGAAATGGACAAAGGACCACAGAAATTTACTCCTTAGGATTTTATTTTTCTGATGTCTTTTTCAGCAGGTAATGGCAAAATCTTCTGTATTTGAAGAAATCTCTCATTCTCCTGTCATTCGAATTCTGCAAAAATCGTAGGCTTATTCTCAGTCCACAAAATTATAAAATGATCCATATTAAGGGAAGCGCGGCTTTGTTTCTTTAAGGAATGTCGGAATAATTTTGAACATATCATCAAGGAAGGAAAAGCTTTTTATCTATGAATAATGCGATTTAAATGTACATACACGTCAATGACTCGGAATACGAATTCATAGAAGGCCGCAAAAAAAAGAGTTTTGAAACAGGGAATTCGACTGAAGAAGACGTATCCCACTTATGCAAGTCACATGATTTATCCGTTGTTATATATTACTAATTAAGAAAGAGCGGAAAGATAATTATACAATGGGCCGAATTCATAAAAAAAAGGATATGCTTTTACTTGCAAAATATAAAGAAAATCCTTCCCCTTGTACTCATAATAATTTCGAGCAGAACCTTATACTTTTCGAGTAAAAGTGTATCCTTCTACTCATATAAAAGTAAATGGGTATTCGTAAACTAGCCCATTTACTTAAAATAAAACGCATATGCTTCTAAAAATATGAGTTTGGACAACTTATAGGAAAGGAAGTATAAGTTTCTAACTGCTATTGGTGCAATTGATTGTACCCACATAGGTATACTCAAACCAAAATTCCATACTGATGAATGAATAGTATATCAATCGAAAAGACGATTCGAGAATATGGAAAAATTCTCAAATTTGCAAAAAAATTAAGAAATCGAAGCAATTTCGTGCTCATCGGGGACAGCGGATATGGTATAGAGGCATGCTTAATGACTCCTTTTAATAATCCTAGTCCTGTTGCAGAGGAAAAATACAACCAGCTTTTGGAAAAAGAAAGAGTGATTATTGAAAGAAGCTTTGGCCAACTGAAACGCCGCTTTCCTATCGTACAGTACGTTTGTCTCGTAAAATTGAAAAATGTGTCAAAAATAATAATAATAATGATTCTTAAGTTTTATTTAATAAAATCCAATTCCGTTTAAAGAAGTTAATATTTAGGAAATAAGCATATAAACAAATGAACACTTCAAATTATTTAGCTTACGTTTTCACAAGTTGAGATACGTTTGCCCATCACAATAGTAGTCGTTTGCTGATCAGTTGGTGTAAATTTCTTCATCATTTCAAACTTCTTTTCATAGTATTCTCTTTGAACAAAACTCGTGCGGTACTGCTGCAACAGGACTAAACGTTGAAGTTCATTTGTGGTTAGTACTCGAGTTTCATCCGTTTCGTATTTCTCTGTCGCTTATTTCTTTTTTGGTGGCTGCAAGTTTTGTGGTGGTCCACTATATGGTTCCTCAGAATAGAATTAAGGTGCTCTTGCTTGAATAGATGCATTAGTACTGACTTCGATACCACCGCAGATTTTTCTAACTGTTGTGTTGCTGTCATCATATATTGCTTTTAAAAAGCACTTCTCCCAATCCAACAATGTGTTGGTTTGTGCGAAAAATTCCCTTTTATATAGCTTGGCTGTCCATCGAATTTGTTTTCGTCGGTCCCAACCACCTCTACATATGAGCGACAATTTGATTATTAGTGACAGTTCTAGCAGCTATCCGAGTGCAGCACTATGCAGTTCGTTATTGGTCGCAACCACCGCTACTTCAGAGCAACCATCCTTGATGGGTCATGATGATGCCCGCAAAATATGTCAGCTTGTTGTCGTTCGCAACTACCGCTATTTGGGAGCGATCTCGGTAATGACGAAACTTGTATTATTTTCACCAGTTATAAAAACAAAACAATCTATGTTAATTTGTTTGTTATCTTATTATTGTAAGAAGCAACAAGTTCACCTTTTACTTGTGCTGGAAGGAAATGCTCGAAGTAAAAGTAATCATTATGAATACGAAAAGAAGCAAATGCTTTTACTTTTGCTCTTTACCTTTTACTTCTATCTTTTGCTTTAGAGTAAATCTTTCATTTGTATGAATACGGTCAGTGTGAACTAAATAATTTATTCTTAATAATAAACGTGTACGTGTAGCATGTTAACGTAGTGTGGATTTAATAGCAATTTATTAGAGTAACTGTAGGAGTATAGAGTGATTCATCGTGGGGTTTGATTTTCAATAGGCTTTTTTTTTGTTCAGTATTATTTGGCAAATCATCATGCAAAGACTCACACGACAACAGTGTCTCCAAATTGTTCAACTGTATTACGAAAATCAGCGTTCTGTAAGAAATGCTTTTCTTGCGATTCGAGGCAGTTACGGCACGCATAATCGACCTACTGAAACCACTATTGCCAATATAATTCGCAAATTTGAGTCATAGTTTACATAAGTGGATGATACTCGACCGGTAAGACCACATCCAGCACGTATGGAAGAGACTATAGCAGCTGTAGCTGAGAGTGTACGCGAAGACCGTGACGAATCGATTTGTCGTCGTTCTCAGCAGCTTGGCTTGGCATATTCGACAACTTGGCGTATTTTACGTGAGGATCTCAAACTAAAAGCGTACATAATTCAACTTGTGCAAGAATTGAAGCCATGTAACTTGAATTTGCGTCATATTTTCAGTGAATGGGCACTGGAAAAACTCAATGAAAATCCGGTGTTTTATCGTGAAATTTTGTTCAGTGATGAAGCTCATTTCTGACTCAATGGATACGTTAATAAACAAAATTGCCGTATTTGAGCTAATGAGCAACCCGAAGAGTACCAAGAGCTACCATTACATCCATTAAAAACAACGGTATGGTGTGGTTTATGGGCTGATGGATTCACTGGTCCATATTTCTTTAAAAATGAGGCAAATCAGAATGTTGCCGTCATTGATAACCATTATCGCGCCATGTTTACGGACTATGTGCTTCCTTAAATTCAAGCACATGGTCTCGAGGAGCTCTGATTTTAACAAGACGGCGCTACGAGCCATACATCGCGTGAAACAATGGACTTGTTGGGAAATCATTTTGGTGAGCACTCAATTTCATGTTTTGCTACGGTAAATTGACCGCCTAGATCGTACGATATCACACCTGGGAAGAATCCTTTTTGCATATGATGACTGCTTAAGCTGAATGTTTCTATTATCCAGAATATTGACTTTTAATCCGAAGCAATAATTGGCAGTTTACACTTTAATTTTAGGTTCTTGGCTTCAATATAACGTATGTAGATGGCAACTCTAATTGCTTGTGTATTTCCTTTACCAGCAAAAACCTACAAATTAGTCGAGCTTATCCTGAAAATAATATGCCCAAAAAAAAATCCGTGAATGTGATGTTCCAGCATCCGGACACCTGTTTTAGGTCGTGGAGTTTCTACGGAGGAGGTCTTCACACATATCCCCGTTTCAGTTACACACAGAGCCTTTATAGTACTAATCGAAATATCTCATATCCAACAAATACGCGTCTAGTTGCTCTCGGGTGGAGGTTGTGCCTTTTTTTCTTGGGCACATGTACAAACATATCTGAGCCGAAAATTTTTTTGGTATCTTATAAATTTTGTCTAACCACATTTCGAAATGACTCTTCCCTTTATCGAGGCTATGCCCAGTTCGGTTAAGGGTGTACACTGCCATTATTACTGCTTCTCCCCAATCTTTATAGAGGTGTATGGTATGCTTCTATGGTGACGAACGCCGTGCTGGTTCCACATACGATGAGAATGGTTTCAACTTTATATCTGGATCAAACAATACGTTATGTAAGAATTTCGCCCGAACATCTACCACAAAACCCTTCAGTTTTAATTTTAATTTAATTTTGGTGGGGGCGAAAGCCCCCATTTATTCCGCTTAATACAAGCTATAACTTAAAATTAAACTTAAACTAAAACTTAAAACTAAGGTTGGTTATTGTGGTGAAGGAGAACCGATTTGAAGTAGGAAGTGGTGCGGTGGAAGTCAAAGATGCTAGGATTTGAATTAATTTTTCGTAGCATGCGGGAGATTGGTTCGTTCGCGCCATAGGTGGTGTGGTGGGTTGGGAGATAGAAGAAACGAGGGGTACGTAGATTACGAGGGTTAGTGTTGAGGAAAATAAAATTGTGAAGGGACGTGCATTCAACCTGACCTCAAAGACGTCGATGAATGAAGAGAAAGTCGGCTGCATCTCTGCGTTCCTCAAGGGTGTTTAGGTTATTAAGGTTGAGACGGTTTTGATAGGGGGGCAGAGTAAAAGAATCATCCCAGGGCAAACCTCGAAGAGTGAATCGAAGAAAACGGCGCTGGATGCTTTCGATTCTCGAGATATAAACGCGATGATATGGGGACCATACTTGACTGGCGTACTCTAGGAGGGGACGAACAAAGGTAATATAGAGGGACCTGGTCACGTATGGGTTGGTGAATTCTTTGGACCATCGTTTTACAAAACCTAGTGCAGAGTTAGCTTTAAGGATTATCCCATCCATATGCAAACGGAAGTTGAGCTCCCTATCACACAAAATGCCGAGGTCGCGAAGAGATTCAACGGAGGAGATAGGTTGGTTGTGGAGAAGGTAGAATCGGGAAGGAGATTTGAGCCGCTTATGTGAAAAGGTGATGGATTGGCATTTGGTGATATTAAGTTCCGAACAATTTTTGAGACACCAGATCGAAAAACTACCAAGGTCTTGTTGAAGAAGGAAGAAGTCATGGGGAGAGGAAATGGTTTTGAAAAATTTGGTATCGTCAGCGTAAAGGGAGACGGACGAGTATTTGATGATCCTATCGAGATCATTAATGGTTAATATAAAGAGAAGGGGGCCGTGGGCTGACCTAAAACGAACACTGTAAAAACGGTTTTCGAGGTAAGAGGATATCCATTTTAACAGTATGGGTTCAAAGCCGAGGGCAGCCAATTTGAAGAGTATTAATCGATGAGAGATTTTATCGAAGGCTTTGCTAAAATCGGTTGCAACTACATCGACTTCGTTTCCGTTCTCTAAGGCAGAGATGGCAAAGGATACGAATTCACCGAGATTTGCGGTGGTTGACCTACCCTTTAGGAAGCCATGTTGTCTAGGGGAAATAAGTGATTTGCATTGGAAACTTAGAGCTTCATACAAAATACTTTTGAGGAGTTTGGGTATATGGGAGAGTTTAGCGATTGGACGATAGTTTGTTATTTCGTTCTTTGATCCCTTTTTGTGTATCGGGGTTATAAAGGAGGTTTTCGAAACCTGAGGAAATTCTCCTTGTGAAAGGGATAGACGAAAGAGATCAGTAAGGGCAAGGGAAAGAGACGAAGAACATTTTTTAAGAAATATGACAGGGAGGCCATCTGGACCGGGTGTAAATTCGTCATTGAGTTGGTGTAATTTATATTCGATATAGAAGGGCTCCAAGATGTGAGAGAGAAGTGGGCCGTTGGAGAAGTTCAGTAGGTATCGAAAATAGGATGGATCTGGTACAAAGGAGTCGTTGGTGAAGGATTGTTTAAAGAAGCTATCAAATAGGTTGGCAATGGTGAGTGGATCGGTTGATGACTTGTTGTTGAAAGAGAGGGAAGGAGGGTAACCATCGGACTTTCTTTTGTAGTTAACAAATTGGTAAAAGGACTTAGGGTCATTTAAAAGGACTACCATCGGACTTTCTTTTGTAGTTAACAAATTGGTAAAAGGACTTAGGGTCATTTATAAGGTTGACTTGCGCATTGTTAAGGTAACGCTGGTAAAGGGAATCGTAAAGTTCGGTGAAATGAAGATAAGCACCAAGATAGTTGGAATGGTCGGACAAGGATCTGGTACGCAGGAAAACAGCCCATAACTTGTTTCTCTTGTTTCGTAAGGAACGAAGCTTGCGATTATACCAGGGAGGCTAGTAGATGATGTTTTAAGGCGGGAAAACTGAACGTTAAGGCTGAAAGAATTAAATATTTCTTTATAAAAAATGGATAAGGCATCATTTACGCTTAGGTTGTGAAAGTTAAGGGGGGATCTGCTAAGATAGTCACTGATTTTGTGAAAGTTTGCTTTATGAAAGTCGTAGAATGAGAGTGTTGTGGGAGGAGTGGACTGGAAAGAAGAGTTATGAAAAAATGAAAGTAGAAGGGGAGAGAGATAGGGGACAAAGTGAGACTGAGGAGTTAATGGAATCTGTTGTGAAAACAAGGTCCAATTGCCTGCCCATATAGTTGGATACACCACTGACTTGGCATAGACTTGAGTCTGTTAAGCAATCTAAGAAGAGACATTCCTTAGCTGAGTTGGCATTTGAAGCGATGAAGAACGATTGATCGTCTGATGGAATCCACTGTAGCCGAGGAAGATTAAAGTCGCTGAAAACGAAGATATCGTCAGTAGAGTCAGACAGGTCAATTAAATAGTCGATCGCATCGACAACAAGTTGGTAAGATTCGGTAGGTTGAGCTGGCAGGATGTAGCAATATAAAACGTAAAGGGACTTGAAGGGGAGTGATATTTTTATAGCGACAAAGTTGACTTTAGAGGATGAAGAGGTACTAATGGGAGAAGAGTTAGGGCTGTTGTGGATCGCCAGTAGGACGCCTCCACAGGGGAATCATCATGTGGGCGGGTAGGATCGTCGTCGCGAAAAACATTAAAAGTAGGGGGAACAATTCCTGGTTCTTTATGTCGGGAATCAAATTGGTTTCAGTCAAGGCGTAAATATCAAAGGGAAGAGAATGCGATTGACGTAGGACACCATTGGTTTTAGAGCGAAGACCTCTTACATTCTGGTAGTAAACTGTAAGAGGGATGTTGTGGGGTAGAGATGTATGGCGGGATGGTTTAAGTGCTGACGAGGAAGGCACGTTATGGACGAAAAAATTTATCGTGGTCAGCTCGGCTTCGCTGTAGGTGTGAGACTCGTTTAGAGTGAACGTAGTGGCCGAATGCAGCAAGGTCGTCTGCTACTTTCTGAGGGGACATGCTAAAAATCTCGTGGTACCTGACATAAAGGTTCCTGAGGCTGATAGGGTCGGTAGGGAGGCCTTCCTGCTGGATGGATACCATGATGCTGGTTTTGGTCTTCCCTTCGTAGCAGACCGAGTCCGATTTGTCGTGTAGATAGGCGAGAAAGAGACGAATGTTTTCATATATCTTTCTCTCTCTAAGCCTAGAGAGTGCGTAGCGACTTTCTGTAGTTCCATTGGTTTGCTGGGTTAGTTTAACTGTGGGTGGAAAAAGAGGATCAAGAATAGGGGCAGTGGAGGAGGGAGATGGAGATTCGTGGTTGTATATGAAGTTGGGCGCCGAATGACAAGTTGGGTTTAGGGTATGGGAGTTAATAAAATTAGGGTACTTAGCTCCAGTTTGTAGGTCGAAGTTAGGAAATGAGTTGTTTGCTGGGATCGGTGGCGTAGAAGATTGAGAATGGATAATATGGGTCGTTGGGGTTAAGTTGAAATCGACGCGTTGGCGCGGCGGCTTGGGTGGAACATTGGAAATTAGCGGATTAGAGGATTGGTATGTAAGGGCTTTGTGTCGGATAAGTCAGGAGGGGGGACTAAAATTGGGGAACAAGTTCGTTTTGAAGCTCCAGTTAGGATCGGGATTAGAGCTTCGTTTTTTGTTAGCATGCTTTTTAGTTGGAAGGGGGTTTGGGAGCGGTCTTTTTTTAAGCTTATCGTTACGTTTACTTTTAAAATTTTGGTTGTCGTCGACACGTGGGTTTTCTCGTTCCTCAGAGCATTTGGTGATACTTATCTTCCCATGTTTAGTGGCCTTACCAGGGGAAGTGGGGAATAACCATGAATATTTGGTTGGGATGCTGATTTTGTAGCTGCAGGAACTATTGGAGTCAGCAGGGGAAATCAGCTCGCACTCGCTAATGGTGATGGCATAATTTCGGTGAAAGAAATTCCGCACCCAACCAACATCAGCGTGTTGAGGAGCCCTTTCAACGTAGAATGCTGTATGGTTTCCCTCTTTCAACTTTTCGAGTCGGCTTTTCCATTCGGAGGGGGTCCATGAAGTTACGAATTGTTTGAGCAGTTTGCGTGGGGCGGGAGCGGGCGGGATAGGCAGCGCGGTTTCGGTTTTCGTTGTTAGGGCGGTGGGAGGAGTATTTGAAAATGACTCCATGTCTACTAATTCATTATGAATTGAGACATTGTACGGGGAACTAGCTTGGAGTTGAATATGATCGGGGATTCCATCGATTTTGTGGGAAGCCAATCTCACTTCGTTACCGATTTCGGCAACGGTCAACCGAGTTGCTATGAGTTCCTCGCTGACGTCTATTATTTTTAGGGTTAAGTCATCGAGCGTAGAGTCTGATGGATGCGGGGTGGGATGTATTGTTTTGGAGGAGGATTGAAAAAGCAAGTCGAGATCAGTACGGAGAAGATTGATAGAGTCGTTTATGTGTGTGAGTACGTTGGATTTAAGGAGGTTGGCAAAATTTGTTTTGAGGAATGCTTTTTAATCCATCCATCTAAGTGATACTTGATCACTTCGCTCTCGTTGTCGTGATGAGATTGATTTTTGGACAGATTGTGGATCGCTGTCAGTTGCTTTTCTATCATTCTTCCTGTGGACTTGTAAGCTTCCACATTACTGTCAATGCAGTTTACTGAATCTTCAATCTTCTCTATTCTGTCGAGAATAGTTCTGCTAATATGATTGTTCTCGACTAGCATTGCATTGATAGACTCGTTAAAGCATTTAATTGCCAGCATAACGTGAGCCAAGGTGATCTCTTTGCACTCGTCGCAGTAAAAATTGAAGAGACTGCAATACTCCTTGAGGTAGGTAATGGATCTCCGGGTAAGTCCGATGCAAATGGCATTGAATGATTTTCCGCAGAGACCATTGCAGGTTACCCATTCCGCTTTGGGGTCAATAATTGAGCACAAAACACTAGCATAGCACTTTTCCATTGTTTTTTTTTTTTTTTTATTTGGGCTACGAACACTTATTTATTAAAACAATTAATTTTTGTTAGGTTTTTTTTTTTTTTTTTTTTTTTGTACAAAACTGACACAGGTGAAACTAGGTCGACGAACAAAGATGGGAAATATACTGAAATTTACTGATTCGGCAGTTTACGGTGCTTTGAAGGAAAGCGGAAAAGTAACAGAATTCGGTATACAAGAGAAAACACATCCGCACAGGTTGACAGTCAAACCTAGAATGCCCTTCCCTTTCCCGCTACTTTCTGAATTCTATTATCTTTCATAGTTTAATACACTTTTTCAACTCAGCTGCAGATTCTGGTTTCAATTTAACACTAGTTACAATATCCACAATTCGCTCACTTTCATAAGAACGGTAATTCGGAATTCTCATAATGCCCAATGTTCACTATTTGTAGGTTTGTCGATTTTTATGAGCTCACTATCCATGCTGTAGCTAGTTAATTGTGGACTGTGGTATACGATTTAGTGTATCTAAAATTCAATTTCCAAAACAGATCAAACGATTAGGCAAAAATAACGTTTCAGTTTCTATGTTACCACATATATTGACTGAAATGAATAAATTATATTTATTCAAATTATTTATAGCTCAGGTGGATTGGGAATATTATACTATTGTACAATAGAACTTAGGCGGATAGGCTCGGTGACCAAATTTGTGTCCGTATAAGGGATATTTTAATATGTATATGTTATCTTTCTCTTCAAAGCGAAGATTAAAACGCAAAGTAGTTCCACTAATTGATATTTTAATTCATATGCATGCATGTAGGAAATTCATTGCACACGCATACGTTTGTATATAGTCCTGTCATAAATTCCATTACAAATATAAAACGACTTAAAGAAAAAAATTAACTAAATATTTTATTAATAATATTATTTTTTTTTATAAGTCAATAATATTAGTTATAAAAATAGTGTCACTCGAAATGACTGTATTTTGCCTTAATACTAGTGGTATCAGTAATTCAAAAATTTATCCATCACTTTTTCCGCACTTTTGCAACGCTATTGCCGTGATCCAATTTTCTTTTACGTCTAATTTAGGCTTGATTTACGCCTGATTTACGCCTGCATATGATTTGAGAAAAAAAATGCCTGGACAGTGGTTTCTCAAATGAAGACATATCCATATATCATACTGCACAGCGACTCCTTATAACATAACTATAAGCGCACCCTTATATCTTTTATAACTAAATATGATTAATAAAAATAGAGTGGTGAAAATAAGTATTTATGTACAAGTATGTAAAAGTATTCATTAATGTGCATATACTTTGTTTCGGTTTTTTGTCTTGTGTTAAATCGTTTTTCTCTTGTACTTGACAAGTTTGGTTTGTGTTCGCCCAAGGGAGGTAATTTGAATGGTTTTCAACGAATATTGCTGTCCGCGTAAGCTCAGGGGAGGCCTCCGTTAAAGGAAATGTGTAACATTTGCATTCTAAATGGAAAAGGTTCCGTTATGGAAAACTGTTCGCCTAAAGGAGGTGTCCTCTTAAGAGGGGTGGCCGTTATAGGAAGTTTCACTATATTTATTTTCTTGTTTTTTTCTAAAATATATCGTTTCTGGAACAACATGTGCATTTCAATCGGTAATAAATATTTAGAAATAATAAATAGTTAACTGAATTGCTATTTTACTGGCTTGATATTATTTGATCAAATCTACAATTTAATTTAGTTCGTTGCAGGTCGATATCAGTGTTTCCTTTTGATATAAAGGGAGACCTAAAATTCTCGCAAAATTAAAATTTGCGCCTTTGTGCGGTAAAGCAAATCATGTCCAGCGATCGGGCCCATTTTCATTTTGCTCAAATTGCAAAATATGGATATAGACGAAATATGGTTTCAAAAAGGCGGTGCCACATGCCAAATAGCCCAAGAAATAATTTAATTGCTGTATGAGTCATTTCTTGGTCGTAAAATTTACCGTTTCGGTGATCAGAATTCGAAGCCCAGATAATGCGATTTAACGGTGATGGGCTTTTTTCTCTGGGGTTTTTAAAAGTCGTAGGTTTATGCCAAGAAGCACACTTTGAAATAAAACACGTGCAAGAACTCTTTTCAGCCTTCATTTTCACTTTAATAAACAGATTAATAACCGATCTAATCGGTTTTCAAACTCTGCTACAACTAACTCGTTAAAAATGGTGTTAACAAAGACGAAAGGTGAACCATTTACAATGAATGACTAATGAAAGAGATAAACAATAATTAATTCATAAAAGGGATGGATGAATAATGAATAATGAAAAAGTCGAAAATCTATTTGCAAAATGTTATGAATGTTTAATTTTCAACATCCTCCGGGCGGCCCGACTGACGAGGCTCTAGTGGGTACAACAAATCCGTTTTCCATCTCTGAATCGTACTTCACCTACTCTCACTTTCCCATCGCGTTCGGGAAAGCAAGTTTCCACAATAGCCAACCTCCAATGGATCCTTGGAGTTGCAGCATCGTCTACTAACTACTCCGGTGCACTAATTTGTTGGTTCTGTTCCATACAATTTATCTGGTTCTCTACAACCTTGGAACAGCCTATCAGAAAGCTCTCTGGAGTGAGCGGTGCAAGGTCCTTTGGATCATCACTCAGGTATGTTAAGGATCTCATGTTGACAATGCGCTCTGCTTCAGTTAAAAATGTAAGTTAAGAGCTCCTCACTGTTCATCCTCACCTTCCAAATCGAGATTTTTAATATATCTTTAATGCTTTTAAATAACCGTTTCCATAACCCACCCCACCAACCTGCCCTTTCTATACTGAACCTAGTTTATTGTGGAATGTAGTGTACGATTGAGTGTATCTATAATTTGATTTCCAAAAGAGATCAGACGATTAGGCAAAAATAACGTTGCAGTTTCTATGTTACTACATATATTGACTGAAATGCCCGATCAGATTAAATATTCAGTGTGAACTTAGATAATTTATATAGGGTTTTCCACTTGGGACTTGACAACTTTGAATTTAATTTGTGAACGCAATCTTTCACTAATCATCAAACTCTCACTGTCAATTTGTTCAGTAAACATTTTCATCATAGTAAAATACACTAACGAGCACCGTCTGCAAATTATAAAAATTTTCTACAGATATTCGGAGTCGGTGACTGCAACTTAAAGAGCGTTAACTCCAATTTTCAGTCGTAATTCTCGCCCTAGTAGACAGGCAATTTAGTGCAAAAATTTGAGTCTACATATTTGTTGTGTGATGTTGCCGTGTCAGTGAGACAACGGGTTGGTCGAAGTATAGAAAATATCGCTGCCGTTCAGACGTCTGTACCAAACGATCCAAATCAGTCAATTCCACGGCGTTCTCAAGAATTGGGCATCGCTCAGACCACATGATGGCGTATTTTGCGTAAGGTACTTGGTTTACACCCATACAAGATCAAGCTGACTCGAGAATTGAAGCCGATGGACCATTTGAAGCGACGTACGTTCTCCGATTGGGTTCTGGAGAAGATGCGCCAATATAATGAATTTCATCGCAAAATTATCTTCAGTGACGAAGCTAATTTTTGGCTCAATGGGCTCGTCTATAAGCAAAATATGCGTTATTGGTCGGGTGAAAACCCACATGTGCTTCATGAATCACCACTTCATCCACAAAAAATAACTTTTTGGTGCGGTTTGCATGCCGGCGGCGTTATTGGGCCAGATTTTTTCGTCACCGATAACTATCGTCACGTTAATGTGAATGGTCAGTGTTATTGTGCCATGATCACCGATTATTTTTTGACCGAATTAGAAAATATGGACTTGGACGACATGTGGTTTCAACAGGATGGTGCCACACAGCACACGCTACAATCGATTTATTGAAGAGTAAGTATGGTGAGCGTGTTATCTCAAGACATGAGCCAGTCGATTGACCGCCTCGTTCGTGCCATTTAACGCCGCTTGACTATTTTCTGTGGGGCTACGTTAAGTCATTGGTTTATGCGAATACACCGACGACGTTGGAAGAGCTCAGAGTCAACATTGAACGCCAAATAGCGGCCGTTTCGGCCAAAATGTGTGGCCGAGTCGTTGAAAATTGGATCCAAAGAATCGACCGCTGCAAACGTGCCCGCGGTGGCCACATGAACGAAATCGAGTTCCATTCATAAATGTTTTGATTGTACTTCAAGCCAATAATAAAATTTTTAAAATATCTCAAATGGTTTGCCTTTTGTTTAAAAAAAAAGCTGTCAAGTCGTTATCAGAAAACCCTATATTTATAAATATGAACATTCTTAGTAAATTATTTCTTTCCAATCCCATATTTATTCAAATTATTTCTAGCTCAGGTGGATTGGGAATATTATACTACAATAAAACTTAGGCGGATAGGCACGGTGACCAAATTTGTGTCCGTAAAAGGGAAATTTTATTATGTAACATATATGTTATTTTTCTCTTCAAAGCGAAGATTAAAACGCAAAGTAGTTCCACTAAATGATATTTTAATTCATATGCATTCATGTAGGGAATTCATTGTACATGCATATGTTTGTATATAGTCCTATCATAAATTAAAACGATTTAAAGAAAAAAAAATTAAGCAAATATTTTATATTTAATATTATTCAATAATATTAGTTATTAAAATAGTGTCACTCGAAATGACTGTATTTTGCCTTAATACAAGCTGTCAAAGTTTGTGGCCATTAAACAGTTGCGCCATCCACTGTATCCATAAATATCAATGGCGCTGCTGCTTTCAATGATCATTTCAGGTTTTCCAAATTTTTGTGAGGAGTCTAGCAGGTCATGTCCTTTAGTTTTCATCACAAAGAATCTAGTGGATTTAAATCTAACTTCCCCACAGCCAAATTTTACACCCGTCTGCATATCTTTTTTGCATGGGTGACTTTCTTCACCAAACCATAAGGGAAGTAGAATGATGGCCACGTTGAACACTTGGAACAACTTTTTTCACACTTTTGGAAGTGTTTTTTTTTTCTGGAAATTATTTTCTGCTTACAAAGGGGATCTCAGTGGATTCGTTGCACTTGTAGGAACGATACATAGGCTAAGGCTTTTTGACCTCTCCTCTAGTTTTAATAGTTTACCGAAACAACTATGGCCCGAAAAACAAACATTCCCGATATAACATATCTAGTGGTATCAGTAATTCAAAAAATCAGCTAGCACATTTTCCGCACTTTTGAAACGCTATTACAGTGATCCAATTTTCTTTTACTTTAAATTTAGGCCTGATTTACGAGTACAGCTGATTAACGCCTGCATATGATTTGAGAAAAAAAAAATTATTGGACAGTGGTTTCTCAAATGCAGACATATCCATATATCATACTGCACAGTGACTCCTTATAACATAACTATAAGCGCACCCTTATATCTTTTATAACTAAATATGATTAATAAAAATAGAGTGGTGAAAATAAGTATTTATCTAGGAGTATGTACAAGTATTCATTAATATGCATATACTTTGTTTCGGTTTTTTGTTTTGTGTTGAATCGTTTTTCTCTTGTACTTGACAAGTTTGGTTTGTGTTCGCCCAAGGGAGGTAATTTGAATGGTTTTCAACGAATATTACTGTCCGCGAACGCTCAAGGGAGGCGTCCGTTAAAGGAAATGCGTAACGTTAGCATTTTAAATGGAAAAGGTTCCGTCGGGGAAAAACTGTTCGCCTAAAAAAGGTGGATCCTCAAGAGGGGTGGCCTTTATAGGAAGTTTCACTATATTTATTTTCTTTTTTTTCTAAAATATATCGTTTCTGGAACACCCTATGCATTTCACTCGGTAATAAATATTTAGAAATAATAAATAATTAACTAAATTGCTATTTTACTGGCTAGATATTATTTGATCAAATCTGCAACTTAATTTAGTTCGTTGCAGGTCGATATCAGTGTTTGATATAAAGGGAGATCCAAAATTCTCGCAAAATTAGAATTTGCGCCTTTTTCCGGTAAAGCAAATCATGTCCAACGATTGGGCTCATTTTCATTTTGCTTAAATTGCAAAATATGAATATAGACGAAATATGGTTTCAAAAAGGCGGTGCCACATGCCAAATAGCCCAAGAAATAATTTAATTGCTGTATGAGTCATTTCCTGGTCTTAAAATTTACCGTCTCGGTGATAAGAATTGACCGCCCAGATAATGCGATCTAACACGCATGAGAACTCTTTTCAGCCTTCATGAAAGAAATAAACAATAATTAATTCATAAAAGGGATGGATGAGTAAGTAATGAAAGAGAGGAAAATTTATTTGCAAACTGTTATGAACGTTTAATTTTCAACATCCTCGGGGCGGCCCGACTGACGAAGCTACAGTGGGTACAACAAATGATCCGTTTACCATCTCTGAAGCGTACTTCACAGGCTCTCACTTTCCCATCGCATCCGGGAAAGCAAGTTTCCACAATAGCCAACCTCCAATGAATCCTTGGAGTTGCAGCATCGTATACTAACTACTCCGGTGCACTAATTTGTTGGTTTTGTTTTGCACAATTTGCCTGGTTCTCTACAACCTTGGAACAGCCTATCAGAAAGCTCTGTGGAGTGAACGGTGCAAGGTCCTTTGGATCATCACTCAGATATGTTAAGGATCTCATGTCGACAATGCGCTCTGCTTCAGTTAAGAGTAAGTTAAGAGCTTCTCACTGTTCATCCTCGCCTTCCAAATCGAGATTTTTAATATAATGCTTTTAACCAACCGTTTCCATAACCCACACCACCAACCTGCCCTTTCTCTACTGAACCTCAATATAGTTCCTCGAATACTCAAAAAAAATATTTGAAAATTTCGTTACTTAATACAGCCCTCACCCCTCCCCGAGAAAACTCTAGAACTAGAGAATAAATGTATACCGCGAATAAATGCTCACGTGAAAATCATAATGTAGACTTTACAGATTTCGCCATTATTAGTATACAATGGCCCAAAGAAGTCTACACTAACCGTTTCAAAAGGCTTAGATGCACAGAGTCGCTCTCTTCGTAGAGGTGCAAAAGGTTGTGTCGAAGACTTGCCCCTTAACCTTCTACAAATTCTGCAACCAGCAATGATTTTCTTGTTTAGCAGTCTTTCACCAAACCACTATTGTCCAAAAATGGATTGAGAGTTAGCAAACTTTACGAACGAGGGGTGGGTTTGACCAACTGCAACATAATTTTTGAAAATACTTCAATCAGTATATCCTCGCATTTCGCATATCCAACGCTGTCAAAAATTGTATATTTTTTTTTTTCCAAAAGTCTACTCTAGGTACCGACACTTTCATAAGAACAATGGTTCGGGCTCTTCGTTTCATCTTTTAACCGTAGTTATTTCGAAAGCTGACATCGTTATTGCATTTTCCGTGAAGTAATTATCAATAGGCTACTCTCTCTCTTGTTGCTTCAACCATCTCCCATAACGAATACGCAGCGAGATTCTCCTAGTTATCAAGTCTGCAGGGTTTTCTTTTCGTTTACAATGCCGCCAATCAATTACGTCAGTGATTTTTTGAATTTCGCTCACCCCATTAAAAACATATGGCTTCCATTTTTATCCATTTTCTCATATCCAGTGTAAGGTTATTTGAGAGTTAATCCCCAAGTAATATCTGTCGAACGGCATGCCTGACCTTTTGAAATAATTATGCAATCAAGGCTGCCGTTAACTCTAACTTAGGCAGACTGAGGACATTATTATTTTTCACCACAGGTTTTCAAAAAGGCTAAAAGCCTTATTATTGGGTATGTAATTTAATTCGTGTGGTTTTTTTTCAAAATTTAAACGTTTATTTAAGAAAAACATGTACAATAGTATTATTCAAAGTATTGCCCATCTGATGCTATGACTTTTTCCCATCTTTCTTGCGATTTGTGGATCCCATCCCGTCCTGGCTGCCCAGGACTTTGCACTTCAAACTCGAGATCTCTTCTAACGGCCTCATCATATGTAGCCCACTTCCTAAGATTCATATACGCGCGACTCAAAGTATCTGTATCTTCTTGATAGAACTGTTTAGCCTCCTTTCTTGTTTGCAATTTCTGGCTCAATTTTGTTCATGGCTCTGGAAACTCGTTGTCCTATTGTATAGCTTTAGGGTTGCCGATACATGTCATCCCAAAAGTGACGCGGGTGATTCGATTTTCTTGCAGCCCAGAAAAGCTATTTGCTGACTTTGGTTTCTCTGAACACTATATGAATCGAAGGTCTATTGCGATCGTTTTCAGCTAAAACTATTTAAAGGAAATACTTCTCAATATCAGCGACCAAACCAATTTCCCCAATCGCAAGTGCAAGAGAACGATAAGTACAATATATCTGGAAGTAAATTGGAACTTTGAAGGAAAGACTTCTCAATACTAGCGACCAAACCAACTTCCCCCAATCGCAAGCGCAAGAGAACGACAGGTACAATATATCTGGAAGTAAATTGGAACCTGTCCATTGGCAGTCATTTAACGAAAGATTACCTTGACTTCTCGACGATGTATCAAAAACGGATTTTGGTCGTTGACTTCTGGCTCAGCAAAACCGGCAACAGTGAATTCTGGTCAGTACAGACTGCAGGTAATTAAATTTTTTGCGCCAGAAAGTCCTTCATTTTCAAGAATGAGCTCGAAAATTTTCATAAGAGGGAATCCATTCTTGATGATCGCTAGAATATCTTTTTAATTTTAATTTAGGAAAATTAACGCAACTAGAATTTGTTGGCACTACATACTGTGCGTGTACCCTCAATAATCGTACTTTTAGTCGAGCTTATATACCGTTATGTTTTCGTACTCCGTCCTTTTTTCTCGATTCTTAACCTCTGGATAACCTTGTCAACAGATGTTAGGCTTTCCTTGGCTGCAATAAGGCGTTGCAAAGGAGCTGCAAGTTCTTCTTCTATGGATTCGAGCTGGGTTAAATCCTCACTATCTCTTATAGTTATTTTGGTTGAGTAAAGGTATTCTGTGGCTTCGTTAATTATTTTTGTAATGTGGTTGCGGTAACCAGCACGGGTTTGAAGCTCCATTGACAGTTTTAATTATCTTTTAAAGTTCTAAAGCTTAATAAATCTAAATCTGTTTAAACACCTACTTCCGGGTTTCGGCACCAATTTGAAATAAAACACGTGGAAGAACTCTTTTCAGTATTTTATTTAACTTTAATAATCAGATTTATAACCGATCTTATCGGGTCGCAGGCTTTGTTACAACTAACTCGTTAAAAATGGTATTTAAAAGGCGTAAGTTGATATATTTACAATGAATGACTAATGAAAGAAATAAACAATGAATTATTAATAGAATAGATAAATGTATAAGCAATGAAAGAGATGAGTAGTCATTTGGAAAATATTATGCAGGTTTAATTTTCAACACCCACCGCCACCCACGCCTTGAAGGTGGAAATTAAGAGCTCTCTTACGAAATTTAGTCACATTTATGTAAAACTGTCATGGAAAATTTTGACAAAATTGTGTGTATGTGCCAGCAAAGCCATGCGAGCATGGGAGATTATTTTATAATTGCGTGCATTAGACACACTACCTATTTCATGTGAGTGTTTTTATTTGCTTTGAATTACGAGAGTGCGATTATCTTTTGTTTTTAATTATTAGGTGGTTACTTTTTTAGAATAAAAGAGAGAAATAAACTTAAGAAAAAAAATTAAAGTCATTAAAAGGAGTATAATATCTAGTGGTCTATTGATTTTACTTTACCTTTTTAAACTGAATAATTGCATTCAAAATAGTACATACCTCAGCATTACTTAAATCTTGCCACTGTAAAAATACACACAGTACCCGCAGACATTTTCTTAAAACCTATCTAAAAAGCTATGAAAACCTTAAAACGTAAAGATATTACAAAATTTTCATTTTCGATTTTCAAGGTGAACCTTCCTATCAAAAAGATATTAATAAATAATAAAGGGCCATCAATCACCCAGTAACAATAGCCGGTAAAACAGCACTGTGATGATTTTTTCAACAATTCCCCCGAACTGATTTTTATAGAATATAGTAAATATTACATATACATGTGTTGGTGAGATAAGTAGGAGACAATTCCTTCACTAATAATAAAGTTATTCCTACTGCTTTTACATATTTAGGCCAGGTCAAATGACTCGCATTATGATACTAAGTTGTGGGTATCGACATTTTCTAAATTAGTTAGATATTTGGGATTATGTAAACATACATATTATTAGTTGTGTTTTCAAAAAAACTTTTTTTGTCGAATATGAGACTTATCCACAAATTAGGGAAAATCGTTTTTTTCTGTTACGAAGCAAAGGGTATTTAACATGTTGTTATTTTTTTGTTTCTTCATATTTATTTAAAATCGTAGTTAGTAAAATGGACTCTGCAACAATAACTGTTGAAACAAAATCTATAAAAAAAGATCTATATTTTTTCTAATATGCGAGAAATAATAGATAATTTTCCGATAAACTTTTAATCATTGAAAATGGGCCTCCGTGCTAAAAATTAGTAAATTTAAAATCAGCACATAAGAACAGTAAATGAAAGTATACCCGAAACTTTAAGGAAACTGATTTGTCCCTTTATCCATAGTTAGCTAGATGCAAAAAAAAAAAAAAAAACAAAAAAAAAAAAAACTTTTTTGTTGGCCTTTACTTTTTTCTCGAATTAATTCTGCCTGGAGTTCATTGGGTGTTAAGAATCTTAATACTCTAAACACATTTCATCCCATAAGCATCCCATTTGCAATGCATTCTTAAACTATTCAGATTTGATGAGAATAGGATAGATGTAGCTTGAAGCTCCCAGCTACAAAATTTAAACAATCAACATAACATCCAGGTTAGGAAAAATTGTGAGGTGCTCAAATACCTAATGGATCTGACATGTTTCAAACCAAGAGGTATCGTTTAGAAGTCAGGATGAATACCATATATTTATTCTTTATGTCGAGAAAACTACCAGTTTTTAAATTTATTAAAACTATACGAATCCACACTGTCACACCCCTTTGAAGCGGTAACGGTTTCTAGATATACTTAAATTTCTAACAGTCACATTTGTCAAAAATGGAGCAGTCACTCGACGAAGTTTCTGATATTCATATGAAATCACAATTATTCGTTGTTTTTCAATATTACTCTTACAGAAAAATCCATGATCCTTTTTTTGCATTTATCGACTTGAGCTCTATGGGAACATCGGACAGTTATTCTAAATGATGAAATAAGTACATGGGAAACGTTGAAATTATTTTTAAAGTCTTCTCAAAACTCTTTTCCCACTCAATAGATTACAGAACATAAAAATAGATATTGTTTTTTGTACAAACCAAATACACAATCTCAGTGAATTTGTTAAAGTTCAAAGACACGAAGGCTTTCAGGGAATCAAAATGCCATCACATGATGGAAAACAAAAAGTCCAAAATGGCCAGTTCTTGTGGCCAGGAAATTGTTTTATGAATTCAATAATAATTTAACTATATAACTATAATAACTATGCAGAAAGATGTTCTTTCATCTTTCGAAAAATTTAAATATTTCGATTTACGGGAACAAATTTAGTAAATATCAAAAAAAAAAAAAATAAAAAAATATCGCCAGCAGTTTTGGGCAGGTGGATAAGCTTTCAAAACTCATATGTGTAGTATCAGCTGTTGCCCGTGGAGCGCTCCTTCACTGGACTGTTTTTGATCGTTAGCGACAAGCCGATTTTGTGTTTCGATAAATAGGCTATTTTCCATAGGAGTATATTATTACTTATAAATATATCCTAATAACCTGATATTAACAGCATAACCAATTGGGCAACTATCAACTGAGAGGCATTTAATGCTTCCAAAACACAATGCTGTGTGCTGTTATAAAAACGAAATTTTAATACCCAGCCATTATCCATGAATGACATTTGCATCGTCGAAATCAAAAAACTTTTCATTCTCAGTATATATGTACGTCAATCACAACTTACGTTGGAATGACTACGTATTCGATGTCGCTAAAAATGCTGCAAAGTGTCTAGGTTTTTTCAAACGATGTAAGAAATACTTTTCCCCCTGTGATCTAACCTAAATATAATCGTATAAGGCGTTTATCCGTCCAAAATTGGAGTACAATGCCCACATCTCTGCAACTGTAAGACAGGATTTAAAACCATGCAATAAAACTCATAGATGATCACTCAGACAATGGAAACCCTCGAACACAGTCCTAATGTCTCGTGTCTCACTTTGTTCTTTCGCTATATTTCCACCAAACTTGGTCGCTGTAAATGTTTATCAGTATATCCTCAAGCATATCGGACGTACTCTAAAATACCGTGATTCGTTCCTAAGTCATATAACTTGCTTATGGAATGCCCTGCCGAGTGTAGATACTTTACATAAAGTGAGAGATTGAATTGCATAAAAAAACATCTAAGATACATAAGATAAGAAAGGTTCAATGTATTGAATAAAAACGAATATTCTAAAACGTTGTGTGGATTCAATCGATATAAGATGTATAAAAAGTCAAACAGTGTAAATAAATAGGTATAGTTAAATAAAGTTAATAGTTTGTAAGAATACAAAATTTTTGTTTTTACTTAATTAATACAACAAAGAACAATATTTGTGACGCAGCGGGCTTAAAGTCGCGATAAAAATTATAAAACCAATAGGACTTTATAGCGTCGATACATGAATAATGTGACTAATTACGTCGTCCAACAATGAAATAAATTTCATCGTCGGACAGAAAAAAAAACATTATTTAACTATTAATTTCACAAAGTTGAGAAATATCCAACATAGTGGTACTTTGGTGAAACTATTTTCAAACAACATTTAAAACACAGTCTAGTGTACAAACAACCCAGCATCTCAACGCAGCTTACTTTCACAGAATAAATACACATGCTCATGCAACTGACGTCACACTAACTCACCTGCCTAGTGGTACAAGAACACAAACCTTGTCAGCATACAGCCTAATAAACCGCATTTTTAATTTTTTTTTTTTTTTTTAATTGAAAATTGAAACGTAAAATGTTATTCTAGAACATTGAAACCGCGTCTTCCCACTCTAGTCCACATTTCTATAAAATCCAGTTTAAAAACCAAAATTGACGAGTTATTAAAAGTAACAGACGTTGTTGTACATATACAAAATATATCAAGAGCAAATCTCATTTGCCATTCCAATACAATCCGAACGAACAATAATTGAATTTACTTTCATGAAAAAAACCGAAATAAGTGAAATAGAAATCATGCTTTCCTTTTTCAAGTTCAATAAACGTTGTCCACGAAACCAATACATGAAAAATTACGCCAAACGTAGAAAATCCAATTCACAAACAAATTCAAAAACAAAATCGCGTTTCTACTGGTTTCAAACAAATTTTAGGGAACATGCACGTAAATGCATACAACCTTGTTCTTTCAAAAATACGAACCCAAACAAGATTATACTGTCATTGCAATGGCAAATGCGAGTAATATACAAAATCTACCAAGCCATATCTTCATTAAGAATCCAATTTCAGGCATTTCATTTTATTAGATACAGGTTCAGGCTATTCAGCAATCCCAATTTCATATTTCAAAAATATGAATATATATGAATATATATGAATATATATCATTGTCTTTTTCGCAAAATTCATAAAAACAACATTAGGTTTCAGATAAGTTTTCAATTACGCTTTTCTAATAGCAAGCCTATAATAGTAGAAGATTTTTTAAAATTTAAATTAAAAGTTGGCGACGTTAAAAATTGCAGACTGATCGACACAACACTTACTGATACCAGTGCCAGGGGCACCCTCTGTAGACAACATTTTACAAGTCCTTGATTTTTTAAAGTAGAAAAAAAGTATAATAAAATTTTAAAAGACTTTCTTCATATTGGAACCTCCAAATTTCCATACTCCTGTGAAACACACAGTGGTTCACCATATATTAAAAAACGGACCACTTCCATATGCCGTCCTCATCGCCTTAACAACGTCAAACTCAAAATATCGAAAGAATAAATTGACTATATGGCCCATAGTGTTCGCAACATACAATTTTTAGGATTTGACGTTTCCAAACACGGTATCTAACCTTCTTCAGAAAGAAGTAAAGCAATTTCCGATTTTGCTGAACCCAAATGCATGAAAAGTACACAACGATTTGTTGGTATGGTGAATTATTATCACCGCTTTATATCCCATTTATCGCGCATTTTGCACCCGTTTATGACCGCTTAATAAAACTCACGAAAAATACCACAAAACCGAAAGATTTTACATAGCCAATTGAGTGTAAAGAAGGGTTCATCAAAGCTAAAAGTGAGTTAGTTCAAGCGACTCTTCCTAGGTACCCCCAAGAAAATGCTTAACTCGGCATTTGCAACCAATTGCATTTTTAGTAAAAAAAAACTTTCACTTACTCAAGTTCGATACTCGACGTTCGATAAAGAATTATTAGCAATTTACCATGCTGCTATAAAACACTTCCCACATTTAGTGGAAGGCCAGGACTTTTTTATCTTCACAAATCATAAGCCACTCACTATGGCCCATACGACAAAGGCTGCCTGAGGCAAGAACGGCAAATCGATCTGATATCGCAAGTCACAAGCGATATCAGGTTCGTAAAAGTATTTTTTTTTTTTTTAAATGTCGGCGCAGACGCTCTATCACACCCTAATAGAGAATCACTGGAAGAGATTTCTATTGGGGTCGAAGACATAGCAAGAGCATAATTCAATGACGAAGAAAAACCATCTCTGACAAACTAAATGCCAATTAATTCCAAAATCAAATTTTAGTTTGTATAAATTCCTAGTTGTGATTCTTCGTTATGGTGTAAAACCTCCACCGATAAACACCGGCCAGATGTTCTGAAAAGTTTACACAAACTGGTTTTTCAAAAAAAACATTATTTCTCACCCAGGCACTCGTACTACACGGAAGTAAATAAGCAAAATATATTTTCGGCCCAAAATTAATAAGAAAAAAATGCATAAACATAAAAATCACCACTTAATCGCATTAAAACTCGACTTCAACATATTCACATGGATATTGTCACTACCGCCATCAAATAATTTTAAATACATATTGACGAACATAGACAGGTTGTCTAGGTGGCCTGAAGCCTATCCAATTATAAACATATATGCAGGAGCAGAGGCTAAAACGTATGTGCAAGAACATGTTTCCAGATTCGGTGTGCCAGGCATAATAACAACAATTCGGTTCAAAGCTCTTCAAAGAATTTATGAAATGCTTGAGCACAACTTGCATACAGACTACTGCATATCACCAAGGTAGCAACGACATGGTGAAAAAATGTTATCGCCAACTAAAGACGTCTGAGGACAGAATAAATAGAACTCGACAAAAATTACTTCTCATTTTACTTGGTTTTCCTACGATACCTTTTGAGCTCCTTTAAACACAAAGATGCCAATTGACTTTTCATTGAATCGAATATAGTTACAATTGAAAGAATTTTCCAAAAATTTACATTAAACAACCTTAGAAACAAGAAAGTCCCACAAACAATCTGTTTACATTCCAAACACTGTTAAAACTTGCAACCAGCTCCTGATCTGGAAGCATCCTAGAATCTTCTAAGAAAAATATTCATAATTAACAAAAATATTTTGTTAACGGCCTCGCCGCACTGAAAGTATCGGTTCAAATTAGATCACCGAAATCACGCAGTGTTGAGCGCGGTAAGTACCAAGGTAATGGACCGCATAGGAACTCAGTACCTTTCCGCGCGCTGTTGACAGTCGGGACACATGATGTACAATGGAGACAGTTTTGAGTCTGAGTGCTACCGTTCCGAAAAAAGATGTTGCAAGTGAAAAAAATTTCATCCGCTACATCTTTTAATTTCAAATGAAAATAAAAAAAAAAAAAAAAAAAAAAAAAAAAAAAAAAAAAAAAAAAAAAAAAAAAAAAAGGAAAAAAAACTACTCCTAGTTGTAGGTATAGATCATTGGCAAACCAGTAAGTGAATAGGCCTTGGAACCCCAAGGCCAAGGATTACTAGTAACATTTTCGAAATTTCATAACAATTTAATCTGTTAAAAAATGGAAAGAGTAATTTGTTTCGATGAAACAAAAGTAAACCTAACAGGGGCATGTGGTTGAGTTTGCTTCTGCTCGGTATTGGGTAAACCTCTTCCGCAAACATCGCGGATTTCGGACCTCTTCCTGAAATTAAAGGTATAACAATAGAACCCAATAATTGAATATTTTGAAACCTAATTTTGTTAGCCATGGAGTTACAATTTACCGAAAATAACATTTAAACAAGATGGAGACCCAAAGCATGCATCAAAAATTGTGAATGAATGACTCCAAAATAAAAAACCTGACCTCAATTTCATTCAGAATCAGCAGTGGTTGAGGTTATATGAAAACTATTCCTATATCCCTTATAATCTTAACGAATAACCAGATACGAATAGACTCAAATTCTAGTAAAAATTTCTTCTAATTTAGTTGAGAAAATAACGTGTATTGTTGGAATGTTAAAAGTTGGACAAAAATATTTTTTAAAATTATTATATAATAGATAAACTTACATACATATGTAGGTATCTTAGTTTTCATTGATTTTGCTTCAATTTCCAAAAATACTAAAAATTTTATATTGTTTCTTCATGTCTAAATTTGACTAACTCCGATCCATATGTATAAATTCCTATAATGAATACAAGGAGTACATATTATAAACATCCCTTTATCATATATACTACCTACTAGTATGCAGTTGTAAAAAAATTATTCAACGCAATAAAATAAAAGTATACAATACAAATACTACAGTTTACGTGCTTTCAAAAAAACGTTTCAGTAGTGGAACGTACCTACGATTATTTATCGTGATTACTCTTCAACAACTCAGTAGGTATAAATAAATTGTTCAAATTGATTGTTCATTTATTTATTGTTTATCGTATATCTATCATCTAGGAGAGTATTCGTGAAATTATAATTATGTTACTCATATATACATACGTATGTTTGTACCTGCGGGCATAGCGACACAACCCATCTGCTTATATACTAGAATTTTGTATTCAACATTGATTATATTATTTATACATATCTTTATATATTTATGTAAGTGCTTATACTATACTTGACTTCCCAATACTTTTCAATTCCTTCTTAGTAAGAACTAATTTTTTTCTCCTTTTCTAAAATCGAACATATATACATATGTATTAAGTATAATGTAAGAAACTGTTGGGACTCATACAGATACTTTTTCTTTATCTATTCTATCCAAATTTCTGGAGTATATACGACTGAGCTGTTATTTAGTTTCATCCAATAAGGGGCAAGCTCCGCCCATTATGCTTTTCGCGCTCTCTATTATCTTATCCAAAAATATGATTGGTCATTCATCCACCTTCCTTTTTTTTCTTAGCTCTTTTGGAAAAGGAAATGCGTGTAAATGCAAAGGCATATGCCTTTATATTCAAGAATTGTTTATATAAGACCAATTCACAACGTGGGCGTAGTGATGATTTTATTTATTTTTGATACAAATGTTTGGAAGTACAGTTAAGTTCTATAAATTTCAAAGGATATCTTAAACGTGGTAATATTACCTACTTCTATAAAATTTAAAAGTATTTCGGTTGAATTGTATTTAGCAATCAAATACTTTGTATTGATGTACTCAAGTGCAAGTATTACATCAAGAAATAGTTTGGAAGTTAATAGGTACCAATCCCTTTTTTGTTAAAGTTATGAATCGTGAAATAATTAATGTTGTGTTGTGAAGAAGCAAAGGTGATATAATTGAACTAAAAGTGCTCAAAAGCTTCTACAAATATTTACAGTATATTAGTTCAAACAATTTTATAAATATTATTCCAGAAAATTTTTCTGTGGATGTAGTCGTAAATCACATCTGTGGTAAAAATTTAAGACATTATGTTTGTAAAATGATCTTACTATAAATGTGCATGTACTTAAAAATAAAAAGTAGAAGCGAAATTACTCAGAGGTTCGGAATTAGCTTATTTAAAAAAAAAAAAATAAGTTTTTCTTAAGTTAGATCGGTACCTACCATATGTTTTAAAAAAAGTATAATTCTTCCTTTCTCTCTCTCAATCTTTTACACAGTTGCAAGGAGCAATGGCATAAGTTAAATGGATATTGTAAAAACTGAATTCTAAGAATGAATATAAAATTCAGATTATCTTTTTCGCAAGAAAATGAAAATGTACTTCCTCCAGTACATTTAATTTCAAAGCAATTCGAAGCAATGGAATAAACATTGCGTGCGACCATAGCTAAGATACCTACATATGTACAACATCGATAGTCATATCTAATTAATAAAATTGTTTTTCAAGTAGTTCTTTTGTATGTTTTAAGGAATTTAAAGTGTTAGGCAAACACAGCACTCTCTCCGAAACAACATTAGTCAATCTAAAATAAGTTCATTTTTTTTTTTTTTTAGATAAATATCATTTTTTACTTGATAAAATTGAAAAAATTTTCAATACCTACATCTAAATTTCGAAATTAACAACGTTTTTGTGTGTGGTCTCACTTATGACATCTACGATGTTCCCGATTTGTTAACTGGATGTTGGATCGCCAGTACAATTTGTCATCTTATTTGATCTTTTCCGATGAAGCACATTTTTGTATGGATGGGTACGTAAATACACAAATTTGTCGTTTCTGGGGACCGGAAAAACAATACGAGATTTACGAAAAGTCAATGCATCAAAAAAAATCACTGTAGGATGGGGATTGTGGGTTGGCGGCATCATTGGCCCGTAATTGTTCGAAGATGAGGCAGGAGAGACTGAATGGAAAACGTTACCGGAACATGTTGACCGGCAATTTTTTTTTTTCCAAAATTGAAAGAATTGGGTCTGGCTGATCTCTGGTTTGAACAGGATAATGCTACCGCCCACACAAAATTTCAATCAATCAATTAATTCCGTACGAAATTTGAACATCGTATTATTTCGGTTAGAGGAGAAGTTGATAGCCCTCCAAGGTCATGCGATTTGACACCTTTAGACTTCTTCCTGTGGGGTTATTTGAAGAGTAAGTTCTATGCCAATAACCCAGCAACAATTTAGTATCTCAAACTTAAGGTCCAAACTAAAATTGCGGCCCAATTGATTCACTTATTCTTCAAAAACAAAACTCATCCATAATTTTGACCTTCGGATGGTCGCTTGTAACAGAAGTTGTGGTTGTGTTGTGTTCATTTCACGATTGCAATAGACCAAACTTAATTAATCAATAAAATTTTTCGGCTACTGCTCTCTTCAAACCGATTAATTGTGTTGAAATGGCTGCTTGAGTTACACCTAAAGATTCTGCGAGCTCTTCTTGTGTTTGGCAATAATCTTCATAGAGTAATGCTTTCAGTTCTTCATCTTCAAACTTTTTTGGCTGCCCAGGACGTTCATCGTCTTCCAAGCCAAAATCACCACTTCTAAATCATGCAAACTACTTTTGGCACGTTGGCTCAGCTAGCACATGTTCACCATAAACTTCCACCAAAATACGATGACTTTCGGCAGCAGTTTTCTTCATGAAGAAGAACTCCCCGCAAAAACAATTTTTCAGGCACAAAGTTCGACATATTTGAGTGAAAAAAAATTATTGTTGTTTACGCTTCAAATGAATGACATATACTGAAATGATGTACACTGACAGTATTTATCCAACGCATGTTCCAACGGAATAATAACAATGGATTAATACAAGTTACGCAATATTGGTGCAATTGTAAAGTTGAATATAGGGATATATACATAACAAAATTACTCGCCTAGCATGTTCCAAAAATTTAGTTATCAGCATGTAACAGCAAAACAGCGATTTTAATTGATCCAAATCCGTGGACAATCTGTAACATTTTAAAATATTTTAAACACTATAGTAAAAATCGAAGCAAAAAATAACGTCTTTGTTAAAGACGCAGAAATAGATGCTTTCTTACTTTTTCTCTCTGCTTTTGATTTTGATAATATATATATGAGTGATCCTTCGATATTTAATAATTTTGCTAATTATGGTATAATTATATACATATTATGTACATCTTGTCTAGAAAAAAATAATCTGAAATTTAAATAAAAACACACAAGTGAGCGCTGGCTCAGTTCTGCCACTGATGTCAGTGTTATCAGCGTAGGCAAGTAGTACAGATTTTTTGGACATCAATGATCTCGGAGATATTGTTTTGATCCTTTACGGAACAGATAGCATTCTCCATCGTCATTCTGCAAAATCTGATGAATTTGATAGCGGTGTCAAGGATCCTATCATATGTGGCCTTAAAATCGATAAAGAGGTGATGTGAATCCATTTGGAATGTTTAAATTTTTTCCTGGATCCGTCGTATACTGAGTATTTGGTCTATCGAGCGTTTGCTTTCTTGTCGGCATACTTTCTGCCGAACCAATTTTGGAAATGAATTAATGCATGCCCTCTTTAAGTCATCGGTTGCTGAATCGGCAAGTTGGTCGCCCGATCCAGCAGCCTTGTTGTACTTATGATTGGATATTGTTATTCTCCAGGTTGAACGGTGCGTTCTGCCTTACAGCGGGACTTAGGTTATCCTGGGCGTTTAACAGTTTGCAGATCTATATCCTCATCCTTATCCTATATCCTCAGTACCGACCGTGACTCCACTAATAGGTTTCCTTGTTCATCTTTACACGCATATGTTCGGGTTTTGTTACCTTGGCACGCTCTTTTTACACTTTAGTAAAACCTTCGAATGTTGTTTCTCGAGTAGTATGCTCTTTTTTTTCTCCGGAGAAAGATTGAGTGCTTACACATTTTGACGAAACGTGCGTAATCCATTACTTTAACAGTAATCGACGCTTTTGCTCATACTAAAGTTTGAAAATCCTTTCTAAACGAATCCTATCGAATTTTCGATGTGTGTAATTATGAGCCTTTTTCTTTTTCTGATGCTGAAGAGAGTCTAGTTGATAACTCTGCACTTAAAGCCTGTACTGGGGTGTTTTTTTCTGAGTGTGCTCCTCAGCCAGGTCTCATCGGTGAAATATTTTGTTATTTGTTATATTACAAAATAATGTTCTTTCTTATAATTTGAACTCAACGAATTTTAACGATTAAAAGAACAAAAAGACATACTCGCTCGATTCGTTTATGTTTTCAATTGATTTGTTAAAGCACTACTGCAGTTCCAAAGCAAGGAACAATAGCTATTTGCTTAAAATAAGATAAAATTAAACTAAAAGCACTAATCATTAAAGAAAACGTAACAGATATCAGTGGCAAGTATGGTACACATACGTGTACGAACGTATACTGAGTTTAGTGCAATTAGGTCGGCAGAATTTACTACATCTTGAAAACCAGACAGGTTGCGTTTAGTTACAATTTATTTTTATTTTCCATTTACTGAAATATACTAACAGTTTATCAAGAGCTGCTTGCAGAGAGTTGTATACGTTAATAAATAAAGCACCCGAAGACAAAATGGCCGTGTCATCGGCAAACATAGCTACATGAATATTTTCACCAAGACAGGGTAAATCTGAGACATACAAATTAAATAATGTGGGTCTAAGGACCGCGCCTTGAGCTACGCCATAATGGATTTGGTGAGTAGGGTATTTGTCAGTCCCTATACTGACAACATATTTCCTCGAACAAAGAAAGCTCAGAATAATTTCAATAATCTTAAGGATAGCTTAAGTTTGAAAGCTTATAACTCAAGTCGTCGTGCCAAACCGTATCAAAGGCTTTTTTGATGTCTAAAAGAACCAGTCCCGTTGATCCTTGTCGATGAATTTATTTCCTATGTGGTCTTTAATGCGCAAAACTTGGCGTATTGTTGTGTGACCACTTCGAAAAGTTCGGTAGGATATTATTGGCTTTAACGAAAAGATCGATTTTTTCCTTAATAATTTTTTCTAAAAACTTACTCATACCGCTAAGAAAACTAATAGGCTTGTAACTCTCAGGACTATTCTTCGGTTTGCCGAGTTTAATGATAGGAATTACTTTTGCTGTTTTCCAGCAGTCCGAGAATAAAAGTTCCTAAAACAAGTATTAAAAATAAAATTTAAATTAAAAGTTATTCATCGTCAGGTTTGATTTATAATGTAAAATAAAACATAAATTCATGGCATTTATTTTTTGAAAATGATATCATGTAAATGTTGGCCACGACTACGTCTGAAGTGGTCAATTCGGAAGCTCCAATTTTGGGCGACTCGTTCGAGCATAGCGACTGGTATCTCGCAGATAACACGAGTAATTTTGGCTTCCAAAGCGTCAATCGTAGCTGGCTTATTCCTGAAGACCTGAGACTTTACATATCCCCAGTAATGTCCAAAAGTGTGATATCGCACAACGTGAAATTAAGTACTCACCAAAATGATTTCTCAAGCTCACCGAGACCGTGACCTTGAATTTCAGGAAGCACATAGTCCGTTAGCATGGCGCGATAACGGTTGCCATTGACGGTAACATTCTGATTTGCCTCATATTTGAAGAAATATAGACCAGTGAATCCATCAGCCCATAAACCACACCATACCGTTGTTTTTAATGGATGTAATGGTAGCTCTTGGTACTCTTCGGGTTGCTCATTAGCTCAAATACGGCTTGTATTAACGTATCCATTGAGTCAGAAATGAGCTTCATCACTGAACAAAATTTCACGATTAAAAACTGGATTTTCATTGAGTTTTTCCAGAGCCCATTCACTGAAAATATTACGCAAATTCAAGTCGTCTGGCTTCAGTTCTTGCAAAAGTTGATTTTTGTACGCTTTTAAACCGAGATCCTCACGTAAAATATACCTAGTTGTCGAATACGCCAAGCCAAGCTGCTGAGAACGACGACGAATCGATTCAGCTATGATCACGCATGATCTGTCAGAAAAAGACTACTGAAAATCAAACCTCACGATGAATCACCCCTTACTTAATTGCAGCAGTTGGTAGAGCTTTAATTATTTTATTGTTAATATTAGCAAGGTCTGCAGAGTTTTTTGATTTTGATTTTTTGATCATTTGCTTAAGTTTGGTAATATTAGTTACGTAAGAATTTTCAGCAAGTGATAGAGATATTATTATTATTATTATCAAGGGAACGATATAAATTAATTTGTAGGGTCCGAGGAGCACGAGGAGTACTGAGTTCCCATTCGGTCTCCCACCTACGTACTTACCGTATATAATTTCTGAATAGTGTGAGAAAATTCAGCCTCAGTATTTGCGTCGCTAAGATGCATAGATATGGTGTGGTTCTTACTAAACATATTCGCAAGAAAGTTCGGTTTTTCAACTGAAGAAACTAACAGCTTATTGTGTACTTTGAGCGATCGAATACTGGAGCCTCTCTTTTTTATAATTTTGTAAATTTTCCAGAACAGTTTGCTTGCTTTGTCAAGTGAAAAGATTGTTATTCCAACACTTGTTCCTAAAGGCTGTAATTTCGTCCTTAATGGTACTATTTAAAAGTTTAACATTAAATAGAAAGCAATTAATTCTGTTACGAAGCCATTTTCTTCTTTCAGAGTTTCGTACCCTAATCAGATATAAAATATTTGCAGCAAAAGGTATCTTATTGACTGTAGAGGGACGTTTAGGTCGGTCGCTCTATTGACAACAGAAACAAAATCGTTTTCCAGTTGAAAAATAAACAATTCCAGTTGGCGGCTAAATAGTTTTATAAACTGATACGTTTGCTCATTCCAATGGAATTGCAACACGAGTAAGCTAGTTAACAAAATTAAAAATTTAATTTCAAATTTGAAACAAAGATACCGTTTCCTTCTATACCGTTTGTTAACAAACCCTATCAAACGAGCAAACATGTCTGCTCTTAATCTTTAAACGAGAGCTGCATCAACTAAAGGAGTTCCCTCTATACCCCAAAAACATTCCCACGCACTCATACAACATCCAAGTGATAGTCTACCACTCACTAGTAGGGTTCTTGAAGAAGACATTTCCAAGCAAACCACCCTACTGCGGCAGAGTTTTACAGAGGAAATCTCAAAACTGCAAAAAGATCTTCTTTTAAATTTAGATTTCTGTGAGCTGGAGCCGGTGATTTGATGAGGTTAAGGTTACAATTGCCAATATAGTGGGTCATATTGAACGTCGAAACGAAGTCTATCCAATGCGTGCAGGCCCAATTACTTCAAACAGAAGTCATTGCATTGCAAAAGCAATGCAACTATTTTTCCTGCGATGCGGTTCTCTTCATAATATCAGTCCTCCCCGAAGAGAATTTAAAAACTCTGGTCAATCGGCTTTGTCATGCTATCGATTGCCAGCCACCTTCTTTAATGAACGCTTTCCGCACAAAAAAATTCAGCAAAGAGAATGCACCATCGCCAATTATTTTAAAATTCAGCAATCCTCAAGAGCGCAACGCTGTTTTGATGTCAGCAGCTAGATATAGAAAATCAAATGCGACTGAACTTTGTTTGCATGATCTAGGCATCGACTCAAGCAACAGTTGCTACAACAACGCACTTTCCTAAAAAGCGCTTTGGCTTTTAGGCGAAAAAAAAAAACAATTGTTTGCAGTGCACATTAAATACGGTAATGTTTACATTGAAGTCGGCGAATGGAAAGAGCTTTCTCATTGAAAACTCCAATGACCTGCTTGCTGCTGTTGGGATTAACGAACAAATTAGCTACGAAAGTATTCGTTAATATTTATTATTTTCTCTTTTTGTCTAAAAGTCCTATTAAAGTTTTGCTTACATGTTCCCCTCCTCATATTCTCCTTATTTGCTTTGAATTTCAATATATGTTTTCGTATTTTCTTCTTTTCTTCTGTTTATGCATTTTTCTGTATAGATTACCCAGTGCTAAAGTAAAAATATTATATTATTGTACTATTATTTGTTTATGGTATTTTAAGCTCTGTTGGCTCATTATAGCCTAATATCAGGTGTGGGGGATGAGGTCGAGGCACGGACATTGGTGAAAATCTTATCGAATACCTTAACGCTCGCAGTCTTAACTTGACCAAATTGGACTATGTCCGGCATATTTCTATTGATCCGGGAGTAGATATTATTTATGTCAGTGAAAACTGGTTTAAATTTAAAGATAATGAAGATAACTATAATAACTTATATGGTATTTCAGGGTATTTGCTGACTCATCACAATAGAGTTACTGACACTACGGGTGGGGGGATCGCAATTTAGTACAAAACTTTTTTTGTTTGTAAAATACTGGAAAAGTCAGTAGGGAACGGCACTGAATACCTTGTTGTAGAAATTTCGAATGCCAATAAAAAATGCATCTTTGGTGTTGTTTATAGCCCTAAACGCAACTGCTCTTTTGATCAGTTGTTCTGTACAATTCAACAATTCTCAGCATAATATGAACATATTATTCTCTATGGTGTTTTTAATGCAGATCTGTATAAATCAGACAGTAGATCTAGTCAGTTATTAGACAATACTTCTTCCACCGGGTTGATAATTATCAACTCCTATGCTACACGTTTTGGGCCTGACTCTCGGCTCAGGACAATAGTTTCTGACCTTTATAATGTTTTAATCTTTGACCAATTATTCCTTAAAGGGTGTATCAGACCATGATCTTCTCTTTTGCACCTACAATAATAACTTTGCTTGTGCTCCCTTGCAGGGATCTTTTCAATTAGAGACTTTACATCGATTAATAACAATGCTCTGCATTAGATGCGAGTCTGCTTCCATGGGATTCTTGTTACCTTGTTTATGAAGTCAACGAAAAAGTGTAGATTGTCCAGACATTGATAAACCATCTTTTCCATATGCAGGTTCCCACAAAAATGCCCATGGCTAACTTCTGAGGCTCACAGTGCTATAAAAACTCCTAGAAAGGTGTATGCCAAATGGAAACTGATGCCTTCTTGCCAAAATTGGGAGGAGTATTGTAGAGCCAGAAATCACTCTTCATACTTTACCAAGAGAGATAAGAAAAGATACTTTTTGTCCAAACTATCAACCGTTAAAAAAACTGTGGACTAATTTACGTTCTATAGGACCTTGTAAGAAGAGTATGTTAACAAAAGTACCCGACGCCCGACGACCCGAAGTCAAATGTGACTGGGGAGGGTGGATTAAATATACGCTTCATAAATATGATACTTCCTTATATTGTTAGTTGTGTTACACATTTGTTTAATTTTTGTATTACAACGTCCATTTTCCATGATTGCTGGAAAAAAGCTAAGATTATCCCGGTACGAAAAAAGTGTAATCCTTAATTTTGATTTCAAAAAATTGTATAACAATGAACTAATACCGCCTATTTATTTAGACTATTATGTAGACTTCCGTTTTCGAGCACTGTCAATAATTTTGGTTACAAGTTAAATATAGGGTTTTCCAATAGGGACAATTTTTAATTTAATCTGTGAACGCACTCTTTCACTAATCATCAAACTGTCAGTGTCAATAATATCATAATAATGTCAGTAAACTCAACATTATGGTAAAGTACACTAACGAGCAACGTATGCAAATTATAAAAATTCGGAGCCGCAAAATTATCTTCAGTGACGAAGCTCATTTTTGGCTCAATGGGTTCGTCAATAAGCAAAATATGCGTTATTTTTCGGGTGAAAACCCACATGTGCTTCATGAATCATCACTTCATCCACAAAAAATAACTGTTTGGTGCGGTTTGCATGCCGGCGGCGTTATTGATCCATATTTTTTCGTCGACGATAACGATCGTCACGTTACTGTGAATGGTCAGCGTTATTGCGCCATGACCATCGATTATTTTTGGCCCGAATTGGAAGATATGGACTTGGACGACATGTGGTTTCAACAGGATTGTGCCACAAGCCACACAGCACACGCTACAATCGATTTATTGAAGAGTAAGTATGGTGAGCGTCTTATCTCAAGACATGGACCAGTCGTTTGGCCGCCGGCGTCGACTTTTGGCGTCGATTGGTAATTGTTGAACACCAGAGAACAGAGTGTCCGGCAATGGACTGAAGCCGGTTCGATGGGTCGGAAAGGTTATGGCGTCGTTTTTCTGGGATTGTCATGGCATACTCTTCGTTAACTACCTCGAAAAAGGAAAAACCATCAACAGCGAGTATAACTGTGCATTATTTGAGCGATTGAAGGCCGAAAGCGCTGCAAAACGGGCTCACAAGAAGCGAAAAAAAAATTTGTTTTTGCAAGACAATGCACCAGCGCACAAGAGCATCGCAACCACAGCTAAAATCAATGACTTACGGCTAAAATCATTGACTTACGGCTAAAATCAATGACTTACGGCTCCAGTTGGTGTCGCATCCACCGTATTCGCCCAATTTGGCTCCCTCGGACTATTATCTCTTCCCAAACCTCAAAAGATGGCTCATCAATAAAAAATTCAGCTAACGCGAGGAAATAATCGAAGCCACGGAGGAGTATTTTGCAGACCTTCCGGAAAATTACTTTTCGGACGGGATCAAGAAGTTGGAAAATCGCTAGAATAAGTGTATAACTAAAAGGGGACTATATTGAATAAAATAAAAAAAAAAACATTTAAAAAAAAATTCATTGTACTATTAAAGACTTTGATTTTATTTGTACTTACCAATTGATATACGAGTAAATAAAAATGGAATTGAATTGAAATTGAAATTGATATATTGTTCACAGTGAGACTAACCGGAAGATGGTCTGAGCTAAACGCATTAAGAGTTAATGGTACTGAGATATTCAAATTGAAGGTCTTTTAAAGTAATTATGTTTTCCTTAACAATGCGACTATTCATAACTAGCTCCGTCAAAACACACCTGAATTTCTGTAAACGGTTTGCCGCATATTGGAAGCAAATTAGGAGATCAAAAGCTAAGCTAGTGGCCAAATACGAAAGCTGGTTAAATGAGACCGAAGTTTGCGTACTTAGAGTATCTGATGGAGAAGTATGTGGAAACTACAACTACGAGCAAAAGGAATCTCTTCAATCTACAAGTTGAAAGCAATATAGGAAGGAGTTTGGAGACTACAGCAAGTGGTCCAAATGTCGCAGATTAGCAGTTCTATTACAGATGGGCGATTCCGCTGTAACAACTTTACTTAGCAGTTCAAATCAATCAGAAAGTTCTTTGGAATTTAGGACGGATGAAGTTGTTTCATTTATTAATGAAGCTAAGCTTACTAAAAGCCAATATTTATTATTAAGAGAAGTGATTCATTCTAAAATACCAATTGTTTTTCCGTCCTATCAGAACATAAAGTGCTGGAAGCCAAAAAACGTTGCTATCCAACTGATATTCGCGTGACGGAATCTTCTGCTGAAATCAATTTGCAGTCATTGTTAGACCATACATTAAGTCGCATTGTTGAATCTCAAAAAGCTGTGTTTGAAAGTCTTCGCGAACCTAAGGATGACTTAATTTTAATTGGTAAATGGGGTTGGGGGCTGCCAGCACAGGCCATAGTGAATATAAGCAGAAATTTTCAGATTCAACTATCGAAGATCCGAATTAAAATCACCCATTCCTTACAATTGACGATGGTAGATGGTAAAGTTTGTTCTGCACTTAGCGACTTATCTACCAGTAGGTGTTACATTTGTGGTGCAACACCAAAAGAGATGAACGATTTAAATATATGCTTAAAAGAGGTCCCTGATACTAGTAAATTTGAGTTTGGCTTATCTCCTCTGCATTCATACATTAGATTTTTCGAGTATTTTTCACGTTTCATATCGAATTAATATTAAAAAGTGGCAAGCGCGTTCTGCAGAAGATAAAGCTAGTCTTGATCAGAGAAGAGAGCTAGTTCAATGGCAGTTTAGGGAAAAATTAGGTTTAATTGTAGACAAACCTCGAAGTGGAGGAAGTAGCACATCCAAATATGGAAACACAGCACGTACATTTTTCCATAACTCTGATATTTCATCTGAAATAACAGGTATTGGAAAAGATCTTATTGACAGATGTAGTCACCTTCCCCAGAGCCTTTCTTCTGGTTATAAAATGAATTCAGAAAAATTTAAGAGTTATGCTTTTGATACTGCCAAGATGCTTGTGGAGGAATACCCTTGGTATAACTTACCTTCATCAATACATAAAGTATTGATTCACGGAGCAAAAGTGATAGATAGCTCTTTATAATCTATCGGTGAATTATCTGAGAAGATCGCTGAGTCTTGTAATAAATTAGTCAAACTATTCAGACGCGATAATATTGTACTAGGAAACATTCCCGAGATGTTACTTACAACCACAGGCATCTTCTAATTCAGATTCACTTATTTCTAGTTGAAGAAAGTTGCAGTATAAAAAGAAGTTTGCGTTAGTAAAATAAGTGTTGTATTTATTAAGTTTTTGACCTTTATTGTAACTTTATTATATTATATTACTTGACATTTTTAATACTATGTAAATAGCACTTGTTTCATGTAAAATGCTAAGTTTTGATATGATAAACAAAACTAATTTTATTGTTAATATAACCCGATTTTTTTTGTGAGATTATGTTTTTTATATATGATATATATATATATATTTTTTTATTTCAATTATTTCAGTAATTTTTTCATGCTACCCAAAAAATACTTAAAAATTAACTTAATTAACCAAAAATTATCTTATTATCTTATCTTATTACCCTATATCTATTGTATAGGGTGATTCATCGTGAGGTTTGATTTTCAATAGGCTTTAAACTGCTTTATCATTTTTGTTTAATATCGTTTGGCAAATCGTCATGGAGTTACACCACAATAGCGTCTGCAAATTGTTCAGCTGTATTACGAAAATCAGCGTTCTGTGAGCAATGTTTTTCGTGCGATTCGAGGAACTTACGGTGCGCATAATCGACCTACTGAAACCACTATTTCCAATACCATTCGCAAATTTGTGTCTTAGTTTGCATTAGTGGATGATACTCGTCCGGTTAAATCACATCCAGCACGTAGTGAAGAGACTATAGCAGCTGTAGCTGAGAGTATACGCGAAGACCGTGACGAATCGATTCGTCGTCGTTCTCAGCAACTTGGCTTGGCATATTTGACAACTTGGCATATTTTACGTAAGAAATGTTTTATCGTGAAATTTTGTTCAGTGATGAAACCCATTTCTGGCTCAATGGATACGTTAATAAACAAAATTGTCGTATTTGGGCTGATGAGCAACTCGAAGAGTACCAAGAAGCTACCATTACATCCATTTAGAACAACGGTATGGTGTGGTTTATGGGCTGGTGGAATCATTGGTCCATATTTTAAAAAAAATGAATGTTACCGTCAATGGTAACCGTTGTCGTGCCATGTTAACGGACTATGTGCTTCTTGAAATTTAAGCACATGGTATCGGTGAGCTCTGGTTTCAACAAGACGGCACTATGAGCCATACAGCGTGTAAAAATTTACTTGTTGAGAAATCATTTTGATTAGCACTTAATTTCACGTTTTGCTATGGTAGATTGGCTGCCTAGATCGTGCGATAACACACCTGTGGACTATTTCCTCTGGGGATATGTAAAGTCTCAGGTCTTCAGGAATAAACAAGCTGCGATTGACGCTTTGGATGCCAACATTACTCGTTTTATCCGCGAGATACCACTCGCTATGCTCGAACGAGTCGTCTAAAATTGAACTTTCCGAATGCAACACCTCAGACGATAATAAAAATTTTAAGTTCACTTTTAAATTTATGTGTTATATTTTACATTATAAGTCAAACCTTACCCTATATAAGCGAAGACAAACCCTCTTAAATACCCGAATCTTTGCCAATACGGGACGGATAGAAGCCATGTAGCAGATCACCTTGTTATAAAATAGTTTCATCATATTTCATATTCAATATCATTGAATTTTATCGAAGTCACGTTGCAAAACTATATTAATGACCTTTATTTTTGGACCCTATCTGTACGCGATTAAGTCGTCTGCGTATGCTATGGCATGGTAAAGTAAACCTATCAGATCACTTGTATAAATGTTGAATAGGATCGACGAATTTACCGCACCTTGTTACAGACCGTTCTTAATGCTGTCTATTTGTTAACATATTGTTAAGAATATACAGCAGTGGTTTACTAAAGCTTAGCCTGTTAAGCCTGAAAAAGGGTCCGTCTAACCATACGGTATCGAAGGCTTTTTTCAAGCCAATCAACCAGGCACCATGATATCATGTCCTGTCTGGAAATCGGTTTTGTCTAAACCCACTTACTCAAGATCATATTGATCACATTTCTCGAAAATCTGATTATTGTTTGAAAAAAGACTGATTGATTGACCAGTTTTTCAATGTGCTGGATCATTGCATTATTGAACAAGGTGGTATAAATGCCAACCAATTTTAGTGGGAGATGTCAAAGCACAACTTTCGGTTTTTCATTGGTTCTTCTTCTTTCAAAATTAACGGGGGTAGTAATCTATCGTCGGCGATGACATTATTTGCCATGTTCTCGTCACTCGAATCGCTAGCTCACTATTTTATTTCGAAGGTAGAAATTATGCACAAGGATTTCTTAGGTATGGTTGGGGTCAATGATGTCATTCGGCTTGTACACTTCCTAGAAAGCCGCTCCTATAGTCTTTTCGTGCGGATCCTCAATCACAAAAACGTTATTATCATCAATTTGGGATCCATACCTGTTGCTACAAGTATTGGTTCGTTGTTCGTCGTTCGAGCGATGTTAAGAAATGGAAGATCATTTTGATTATTTCTCCAACAAATTATTTATTTATTTATTTATTTGCAGAAACTAATTTGGATAGCCCAGTTTTATTGTTCCAATACAAACTTACAAAATTTCTCTAATTTTCTTTGATTATATTTTGGAGATTTTTAATCAATGATTTCAGTGTCATGATTTTCGGATAGGGAATCCGGGGACGGATACATGATAATCGGTTTCTTCGTACTATTTTATATCTTCTGTGCTTCATTTTGTGTCTTTTAGTAAGCTTAATTTCGCTAACTAAAAGAACATCAGGTCTTTAAGCAACTTAAATAGTGCGGATCTTCATACGAACCTAATCAGTGAATTCACATCAACTGCGAGAACCTTCAGGGTTTGCTCCGCCATGTACGTACCCATTACGATTTGATCTAACCGCGTGGTTTGTTCTGTTATCTAACATTGAAGCTGAGCCATCTGACCCTGAATTAAGGATATAAAGTATAGATACCAGTGCTCTAGGCGTTGAGGCTTGAGAAATTAACTTTACTTGTTTTACCGTATTCCTCCTACCTATCGCCATTTGGGCGTAGGTAACGTGGGGACTAACGGCTGGTGTTTGTATCTGCGCGAGTGGACGTTTAACTTCCACATTCTGCTGCCGAACTAGATTTACTTTTTTCATGTATTGGAGTTTGGGTAAAACCCGATAACTTGCGGTGCTTCCTAGGAACACGGGACAGGTGGCATAAGAGATGTAGCCTTTTCCAGACGTTCGTCTTTGTGACTATTTCTGTTGCTGTTGATGTTGTTGTTTGATGGATTGGCTTAACGGTCTGATCATTTGATAACATCATGCCATCTACTGACCCCATTAATGGGATAACGGACCGCTCACTTCCACTCATCTAACTTCTTGCTGTTGTTGTGCCTTTATCATTTTATTAATATTTAGATATTGTCTTTTTAAATAAATTAAAAAAGAAGAAAACGTGTTGCAGAACCTGGGAAGCAAACCCACGACCTTAAGATTAGTTGCCACGGTCTTTACCACTTCGCTTAAAGAACACTTGGGAAAGTTATTGTTTAAAAATATATAGGGTTTTCTAATAACGACTTGACAACTTTTTTTTAAATAAAAGGTAAACCATTTGAGATCTTTCAAAAACATTAATGAATGGAACTCGACTTCGTTCATATGGCCACCGCGGGGACGTTTGCAGCGGTCGATTCGTTGAACCCAATTTTCAACCGCTCGGCCACACATTTCGGCCGAAACTCTCTGAGCTCTTCCAACGTCGTCGACGTGTTGGCATGAACCAATGACTTAACGTAGCCCCACAGAAAATAGTCAAGCGGCGTTAAATCACACGAACGAGGCGGCCAATCGACTGGCCCATGTCTTGAGATAACACGCTCACCATACTTACTCTTCAATAAATCGATTGTAGCGTGTGCTGTGTGGCTTGTGGCACCATCCTGTTGAAACCACATGTCGTCCAAGTCCATATCTTCCAATTCGGGCCAAAAATAATCGGTGATCATGGCGCGATAACGCTGACCATTCACAGGAACGTGACGATCGTTATCGTCGATAAAAAAATATGGCCCAATAACGCCGCCGGCATACAAACCGCACCAAATAGTTATTTTTTGTGGATGAAGTGGTGTTTCATGAAGCATATGTGGGTTTTCACCCGACCAATAACGCATATTTTGCTTATTGACGAACCCATTGAGTTAAAAATGAGCTTCGTCACTGAAGATGATTTTGCGACTCCGAATATCTGTAGAAAATTTTTATAATTTGCAGACGTTGCTCGTTAGTATAATTTACCATGATGAAAATGTTGAGTTTACTGAATAAATTGACAGTGACAGTTTGATGATTAGTGAAAGAGTGCGTTCACAAATTAAATTCAAAGTTGTCAAGTCCCTATTTGAAAACCCTATAGAAACAAGTGAAAGTAGTATAGTTATTAAAATAAGAAATAAACGACAGAAGTGTACTTTACCGTGAAAATGTTGAGTTTACTGAATAAATTGACAGTGAGAGTTTTATGATTAGTGAAAGAGTGCGTTCACAAATTAAATTCAAAGTTGTCAAGTCCCTATTGGAAAACTCAATACTTATTACTTTTACACACTTGTAAACCCGAAACATGAAATATGTCTCATCACCGCGGGGGTCTATGAATATACTAACATATATTAATAATTCATTTGTCTTATTTTAAGAACGTTTTTATTGACTGAATGTTTACAAGTGACTGTCTTTAAACTAAGCTAACAATCTAAATAATAAAAAGGACAGAGAGAGAGTATGCACACGTACGAGAGTACAGTATGTTCAACACATATGTACAACATCTCCCATAGAAAGTTATGAATTAAATAAATAGTTAAATTATTAATTACACAAAACTATTTTAGAATTTTCGTTTCATATTGAATATAGACATTTTATAAGTACATTATAAAGAAATTAAAATCTTAAATCCAAACAAATTAATTTCAATTTTTTTTTTATTTCTTACTTTTTATATTATATATTTTTTTTTCTAATTGCCAATCGAATACAAAATTTATTCAATACAATCTTTAGGATAAGTTAATCTTTCAGGACAAGTCTTTTTCCTGCCGAAACCAGAAACACTAGAACACAAGGTACTATAAATGTTCTAATTTTTCCGTTTCTATATATTTTAGGTGTTGCGAAAATATGTTGTCTGTTTCGTCGGTATGTGTTTCCTTCTTAGGTGACATTTTTGAATAACAAAACCGGCTGACCAAATCGCATTAGGCGTTTTCTTAAACAAGATTTTTTGACTGGACTTTAATAGTTTAAGAGGCTTTGCCGTTCGGTCGTAATAAGTTTTTGATTTTATAGTTTTATTTTGTACCTTATTTTTGTATTTTTTGTAGTTAATTGGTTTTGATAAATAGATGTTCGACATAGCAGGCAGTTTAGTACGAAGTTTTCTTGACATAAGTAATTCAGAAGGCTAGGGTAAGTTTCCTTTAGAAATGGTTCTGTAATGCAATAACGAAATATATGGGTCTGATCCTGATTCTCTACATTTTGTTAAAAGTTTTTTTTACTGTTTTAATGGAACGTTTAGGTAATCCATTAAAACGAGGGAGATATGGGCTTGAAGTCTTATGTTCAATATCCCAGGATTGGCCAAATACCTTGAAATCTTCCGAGTTATATGGAGGTCCATTATCGACAATCATGATTCCTGGTATACCGTGATGGGAAGAAATTGATTTTAGTTTTAGGATAAGAAATTGGCAGCTTGAACCTGAGGTTAACTTTTCGATTTCCACATATTTTGACCAGTAATCAACCACTAATAAATATTTTTGCCTATCAAACTCAAATATGTCCGTTCCTACTTTATACCAAGGTAATGGAAGGACTTCATGCTGCGTCATTGGCTCCTTTTGCTGTGCGGTCCTGTAACACATACAGCTTTCACAGTCATTGTTTATATTTGGCCAGTAGACAACAATTTCCGCAAGACTTTGACAACGTTGTATGCCTAAGTGTCCTTCATGGATGGAGAGCAAGATTTCTCGGCGCAAGGAAGTTGGAATTACAATTTTGTTAGATTTCAACGAAATATCATAAATAATGTGCAAGTCTTCTTTGACTTTAAAATAAAGCATACGCTGACTTTGAACTTGTCTTTTGTTTGATGACCAACCTTGCTTGGTATACTATTTAACTTGCGAAATAACTTCATCATTATTACCAGCCTTTTTTATTTGTTCAAGCTTTTGCGTAGAAATTGGTAGGCTCTTAAATAACAAATTACAATGAAGAGTCAAATCTTTATCAAAATCCGTTAAAATATCATCTGGCAATGCTGCTCGTGAAAGTGTATTAACAGTATATAGATATTTACCAGTCTTGTAATCTCAGCATAGATCTTTGCAATCTTTCTGGAACTTTGTACGAGGGCTATGAACATATTGGGATGAGAGGTTTGTGAACTGTTTCGACTAAAACGCGCTTTTCATAAATATATGAAACCAAAAGATATGGTAAAACCAAAAGAATGGTAAAAAGGTCTTTCTCAATTTGAGCATAATTTTATTGGCTTGATTTTAATGAAGCGGAAGAATAAGCTATAGGATTTTACCATGAGAAATTACTGCTCCAACTGCACACTTTGATGCATCAACTGAGAGAGTAATACTTTTGTTTGGTTCATAAAAAATTAATATTATTGCCTTAGATATAAGTGACTTAAGTGTCTGAAACTCCTACTCATGAGTCTTATTCCATGTCATTGTATGTTTTTCTTGAGAAGCTGATGAAGGTTTTGGTTTTCAGCTGAAAGATCTTTAATAAAACTACCTAAATAGTTAACCATACCAAGAAATCTTTGCAGTTCAATGACTGTGAACGGACGTGACATTTCACAGATACATATGTAACTCTGATTTCGAAGTCATCTGGCCTGACTCCATTTTCATTAAAATTATGTCCTAAAAAACTAATTTCTTTAGGACCTATTTTACATTTTTCTTTGTTAAATTTAAGACTCTGCATAAAACCTTCTAAAGGATTTTATTATGTTATGGGCATGTATATATAGGTTTATCATCGATATAAATTATAATACCTTTATGTCAGAAAATTGTTTTACCATTGCAGCATGAAAAATTTCGGGCGCTGCGTTTGCTCCAAATTTAAGCCTTAAAAAGCGATACCTGCCAAATGGTGTAATAAACGTGCACAATCTTGAAGATTTTTTGTCTTAAGGAATAATCCAGAATCCCGAATTTGCATCTAACGTGCTAAAAAATTTTGAGCCACTTAAATTTGATTTCACTTCATCTATGCTTGGAAAAGGGTAATGTGATCTTAAAATGGCTTTATTTAAATTTTGCGAGTCAAAGCATAATCTTCTTTTTCCGTTACTTTTTTTGACCATGACAATTGAGATAGCTTTTCCATTCGAATTAATTCTAATTTAAATGGCTTTTGCAAAGAAAATGGTATATTCCGTGGAGGATCAATTGAAGGGACTACATCAGGCATATCTCGAAAGCGACACTTATTTTTAATAACCCTAATCCTTGAAAAATATATGTATATTTATTAAAAATTGATTTGAAACTTTGTACATTTTAGAATTATCACTCAATGTATTATGGCTTTTAAATTTAATATTATCTACCTTACTTATAAGTTGAAGCTGGATACAGATTTCTATCACACCGTGGCAGCATAAATCCAATACATGCAACTTAATCCAATGTGTCTTACCCCCGTATTTGCATTTGATGTTAGTGCAGCCAACAAGAGGTAAATGTTCTCCAAATGTTAATTGTAGAGATGCAGGTGGAAATTTATTGAATTGCTTTTATGACATAATATTTGCTTGTTCTCCAGTATCGATTTTCCAACTGTTTTCTTGTGTTGTGCCGAAATTGTTTAACGCGCCCAGAAATAAATTGTTTTTAATAAACTCGTCGTCCGGTTGTGACTGATACTCTGTGTTGACGTTACGTACATACGTAGATCTTTGAGTATTAAATCGTCTCATTTTTGCAAAATGATTTTTATTTTTGCATTTATTGCACTTGACTCCAATTGCTGGACGCTTGTTTCGGTGAATTTCACCACAATGTGGGCAGCTTGTTGTAGTGCTAGTGTGTGTCAAATGAATTTTGTCTTTATGTTTTTATGTTTGGTTATACTGGAAAAACTGTTTGTTCTCTTGCTATTGTTTTGTTAGAATTACTGTTGTATTTTTCTTTACGAAATCGGTTTAAGGAATTTACTGAACTTGGCGAAGAAATTGCCTGATCCAAGAGCTTTGTGTTAACTTTTGTAATTTCGATAAATCACCAGGTTTTTATCTAATTTAATATTACCTTCATTAAGGAGCATTTCCTCGATGTTTGACCAGGTGTTGTTTAATCCACAAACAAATATGTCCCGTACTAATTCCTCTCGAAGATCTTTAAGCTCACATGTTAGGCTTAAGTTCTTTAGCGCGGTAGCATACTCGTCAATTGACTCAACCCCGTGTTGAACATAATATGCCGTTCCATGGCAATATTGACTTTGGGTAGAAAAAAGACTCAAATTTTTGATGAGTTCCTCATATTTGACTTCATCTAAGTATAAATTAAATGAATTAAAAACGTTCAGGGATTTAGGACCATGTGGTGCAGAAGCAGAGCTAGCTTCCTTTGCTCTGTTTGCAAACTATAATATAGTAAAAAAAAACAATATTTTTGTAAACTGCTCTGTGACTATTCCATATATAATAATTTAGTAGTATATATTCAGAAATTATCAGTATTAAACAGAAAAGGAAAAATTGATAAAACATTTAATCAAATATTGCAATAAAGTAAAGGTAATTGGAAATACAAAGTACTTCTTAAATGGAAAAAAGCGAATGTGATTCTTATGATTATGGTTCAGAAAATCTTTTTCTAAGCTTCTTACCAATAAAGTGAATATCAAAGATGTAATGAGGGCTTAATTGTAGTGAGTATTTTACAGGAAAAACTAAAAAATTAAAATAATTTATCTTAACCAACTTGAATGAGATTTATGAAAAATTAAAGCAATATTATTCACTGTACCTATGGGTTTATCAACATTTGCCGAATCTCACTCTAGCAGAACACATTCAGTGTGTTTAATTATCAAAATCTAATGTTAATGAAAAACTATGGGTCTATAATTTAATTCGTGCGGTTTGCTAAGAGATGGCGTAATTTGTATTATACCATTGGAACATCCGTTGGAAAGCTATTGTCATTGTACGTCATTTCAGTAAATGTCATTCATTTGAAGCGTAAACAACAATAATTTTTTTTTCACTCAAATATGTCGAATTTTGTGCCTGAAAAAGTGTTTTTGCGGGGAGTTCTTCTTCATTACTGAAAACTGCTCCCGAAAGTCATCGTATTTTGGTGGAAGTTTATGGTGAACATGCGCTTGCTGAGCGAACGTGCCAAAAGTGGTTTGCACGATTTAAAAGTGGTGATTTTGGCTTGGGCAGCCAAAAAAGTTTGAAGATGAAGAACTGAAAGCATTACTCTATGAAGATTATTGCCAAACACAAAAAGAGCTCGCAGAATCTTTAGGTGTAACTCAAGCAGCCATTTCATTGGGTTCCAAATGAACTCAAGCCGAGAGACGTCGAAAGGCAGTTTTGCTTGTCCGAAATGCTGCTGGAACGCCACAAAAGGAAGCCATTTTTCATCGGATTGTTACTGGTGATTAAAAATGGATCCATTACGATAACCCCAAGCGCAAAAAATCATATGTGAAAGCCGGCCAACCAGCCAAATCAACGGCAAAGCCGAATATCCACGGCGCGAATGTAATGCTCTGTATTTGGTGGGATCAGATGGGTATGCTGTATTATGAGCTGCTAAAACCGGGTGAAACCATCAATGGACAACGCTACCGAACACGATTAATCCGTTTGAAGAGAGCAGTAGCCGAAAAACGACCGGAATATGCGACCAGAAAGGAGGCAATAATTTTCCATTATGACAACGCTCGGCCCCACGTTGCTATTCCGGCTAAGAACTATTTGGAAAACAGCAGATGGGAAGTCCTACCCCACCCGCTTTATAGTCCAGACCTTGCCCCTTCTAACTACCATTTGTTCCGGTCGATGCAGAACGCCCTCACTGATATACGGTTCACATCAGAGCAGAATATCAAAAATTGTCTTGATTCATTCTTGGCTGCCAAGCCGGCGCAGTTCTTTTGGGATGGGATACAAAAATTACCAGAAGGATAGGGAAATCATAGCTTCAGATGGGAAATACTTTGAATAATACTATTGTACATGTTTTTCTTAAATAAACGTTCAAATTTTGGAAAAAAAAACCGCACGAATTAAATAACATATCCAATAGATTAATATACAAAGAATTACAACCAAAAAGTCATGTTAAATTAAACGAAAATTTCATGATATCTCGGTGTAAGAAATGCCCAGAGCTTATGTAATTGATTTGGAAACTTGCAGCAATTCTAATATGTTACATTTTAGTAATGATATTGATGCTAACGAGTTCAAAGCAGCACATCAAGATAATAAAGGTCTAGATTATTCTAATTTATTGTAATATCGTAAACATCTTACTTTTTTTTCATTGTTTTATTAAACAGTATAAAATATGTACATATACCTACATGCTTTCCTATACATATATACAGTTATACACAAAAATACATATAAATATGTTTGTACATATTTCTCCATTCCAGAAGCCTTCCAAAAAAAAAAAAAAAAAAAAAAAATGCTTCAGCTTTACTATTCCCTTGTTGATTAAATTCCCATTTCCTTGAAAACTCATAGAACTAGACTAGACTAGAGTCTAGAGTTCCTCTTGCAGGCTTTAATGACTTGATCTGCCGTTTCTGAATTCAATTCGTCTACTTCGAAGTAATCAGAGTAATTATCTGCAGTTATCAAAATTTGTCCCTTGTTGACATCTACAGCTTCACAGACATCGAGGCCAACTCTTTGGAACAGGAACTCTTGGATGGTAGGTGCTTTTTAGTGGAAGTTTTGACTGACTTGCTGAATTTTGCATTCAAATATCGCAGTTATTACAGACGTCTTTAATGTTGTTTGATATACCAAGCCAGAATATTGTATCCCTGGCTCGCCGCTGATATGACAAGATTCCTTGAACTTTTTTCGCAGCGATGTTGGAATCACAATTCTTTAGCGAATTTCTATCATAACTATCAGCAGTTCGCTGTAGTTCCAGTACGGTTTAACTGCTTGTGATACCAATTCTCGATTTCCGGGCCATCCTTTCTTGACAAAATTTAAGACCTCTTGCAGCGCTGCGTCCTCTTTTGTTGGCTCCAGTATTTCTAAAAGTCGCGAATCTTTGATATTGATCTCTCCAACAGTATTTGTTTCTTTGATTTCTTATTTTATCTAATATATAAAATTCAGCGTTTTTAATATTCTCTCTTGAACAGTTCTTTAAAAAAGCTCAAGATAAAGTGTCCGGGAAAATCATTTTTCTTCCTTTTTCAACCCCAGACGTAAAAGGAGGGGTGACACAAGTTGATTTTTTTGTTTGAAATGTGGCTTGATCGAGAGTGTTCTTAACTTTAATTCAAACAAATCTGTTCAGCCGTTTTTTTTATAAGTTTGCGTCGGGGCTTAATAAATTTTTTTTGTATACGGTATTATGTGAATGTCGTGCTCTGAAAGCGTTTTGGACTTTCTAGACCGGACTTCTTAAAAATGGTCTGAAGCGGCTGGTGATCAGATTTAACGATGATATTTTGCTAACCACATACACCACCTTGATCAATAAAAAAAAAACAACCGTGTGGCGCTCCCATTGTTCCGATTGAGTTCTGTTTTTTTTTTTGTTATGTTGGTACATCTGTTTTTAATATTCCCTCTAAATGTTAGCGTCATAGCTTGACATTTGCAAAAGTTACGTAGCCAAGAGTACATCTATCTCTGTGTGTGTTGGCGATTTTTTACAATATTAGAAATGGATTTAAATTTGCAACAACGAACTTGTATTAAATTTTGCTTAAAAAACGGATTTAATGGGGCGCAAACGTTGGAAAAGTGTTTCAGCAACGATTCTCTAAAGACAACAAAAGTGGTCGTGAGTCAATCGAAGATAATGAACGCAATGGCAGACCATCGACATCGAAAACCGACGAAAACATTAATGAAGTAAAAAAATGTTGGTCAATAACCGCAAATTAACCATCAGAGATAGCGGAGAACTTGAACATTGCCTATGGATCGGTCCAAGAAATTTTGGTTAATGATTTGGGTTTCCGTCATGTAGCAGCAAAGTTGGTGCCAAAAGACCTCAATTTCATGCAAAAAAGAGACTGTGTTGACGTCGCAAAAGAAATGATTTGCGAGGCTGAATCCGATCCCGATCATTTCTGTAGACGAGACGTGGGTTTATGAGTACGACACGCAATCTAGACATCAGGCAAGTGAATGGCGTTCACCAAATGAGCCGAGACCAAAAAACCACGTCGTTTTCAGTCAAAAAAAAAAGGCAATGCTCACGGTTTTCATGGATTACAACGGTGTAGTGCATCATGAATTTTTGCCAGAAGGCCACACAGTAAACAAAGAGTATTATTTAGGCGTTATGAGACGTTTGCGTGAAGCAATTCGCCAAAAAAGACCAGAATTGTGGGCAGAAAACTCGTGGATTTCGCACCATGATAACGCACCGCCGCACAGTGACATCATTATTCCTAATTTTTTGACGACAAATGCAACAAATACCATCCAACAGCTACTGAATACTGAATTCACCTGATTTGATTCCCTGTGACTTCTTTCTGTTCAGTCGAGTTAAAAAACCACCACGGGGAACGCGTTTCAGCAGCCGAGAGGATGTAAAGGAAAAATCGCAGGAAGCACTGATAGACATACCGAAAACCGAATATAAAAAATGTTTCGAGGATTAGATCAAGCGCTGGCATAAGTGTGTTGCACTCGTTGGGGATTATTTTGAAGGGGACGGTATAGATTTAGATGAATAAACTTGTATTTTAAATTTTGTGAATAAATGAACTTTTTGATTGTACTTATGTACCTGAAAATGTAATGGATTAGTTAATTTTCCATCGCAGTCAAACACTTCCCAATTCTACTGCTGTTCTTGGTTATCACATTTAATACCGCCTCTTGTTACCAATTTTTTCAATACACTTGTTTTGACGCCATCCTCCCTGTTCACAGAAATCAATTTTAGCTCTTGAGATGCTTTGTTGAAAATAATAGTAGCACACTTTTTGACTATCTCAAATTTAAAATCTTTGCCTACACCATTTTTTTACAGGTTATAGTCGCTACACCGATAGGTATAATTATACTACCACCGTAGCCTTTTAGTTTTATATAATTTTTTCCTAGTTTATAATTCATTTGGTCTCATAACAAACTAAACTCTTCTATATTCATGACGTTTGATGACGCGCCGGTATCAAAAACACACGAAATTGCTTTATTTTTTGTTTCAATATTGAAATTAATTCTTATCATTAGTATCCTGGACTCATGATTTTGCCTATATTTTGTATAAATACAAAAAGATTACTGAATTTTAATAGGATTTATATTTTTCTTTATTCACAATGCCTACTGCCTGACAATTCCAAATTAACCCAAACAAAACCTATTGTTTTTTCGGAAGTCGCCCCTTACAATACGGCTGCTGTCATTTCTATATTATTTTTAACACACAGATGACGTTACAATATAATCGTTTTTCTTAAGGTTTAATTGCATTTTCTTTAAACATTACAGTTCGGCCGATCTGACAGTATGATCGACCGCGATCATAATAATAACAAACATGACAAACAGATTTTTTTTTCTCTTATATAATAACTTTTCAACTAGTTAAGTTTTGTCTTCGTAATATTAGTCATCGTAGTGTCTTCCGCCAGGCTAACCCACTTCCTAATAGGTGCAGCCTCTATAATGTATGGTAATGTACTCTAAAATATAGTGATTCTTTCCTAAGCCATACAACTCGCTTATGGAATGCCCTGTTGACCTCTGTGTTTTCTGATCGTTATAATTTGCAAACATTTAAAAACAATGTACACCGGTACCTGTCTTTTCTTCCTCCCTAAATTTCCACTTATGACAGCTTATTAGACCAATCCGTATGGTTAACTGGTTCAGTCACCTTATTCAACCTATTCACTCGCTCGACTTGTCCGTTAGCTTGGGGTGAAGCTACAGCGATATTAATATGTTCTACATTATTCCGGAGCTAACTCAAACAAGGTAAAGCAAGTATTACGATTCGTGACTATACGACCTAGACGACTATAGAGGCTTAAATACTTATCCAATGAAGCACATACCTCCTTGGTACTGGTCAGATTGACTGGGTAAAAGCACACAAATTTTGTATAAGCGTCACTCACTACTAGGATGTGCTTACACTTGGAAGCCAGTGACGGCAATGAACCAAACTGAACTACATGAACTACGTCGAAGGAAACCGGTTCTTTCGGTATACTATACATATTCCGGTTGTTTGAACCATCTTTTAACTCGGCATTACTTAATGTACCCATTAACTTCTTAGCCGTCTCTCTTAGCAGCCTACACACACTCAAGCACATCTCATCTGGTGTGAAACTGCGTGTTGCTGCATAATTTTCGAAGTCTCCAAACCATTAACGTATATCATATTGATTTTTACCCGAATGCGGATTGAGCAAATTTCCCACATGGTCGTAATTGACACCACTGCTACGGTGATGAGGATTTTCGTTTTGTGGGCTGCCTTCGAGATCCTTTATTTGCTGTTGAATTACTAACATTTCACGACGCATTCAATGTGGACTTAACTGTGCCTGGAGTCGACATGCTTCAGCTACTTCTGAAATGACAGCTGTGGATGGATGATGGAAGCAACTGTGAGGGCCACTGGGACTGCGGCTAATAAACCGTCACCAATTCATCGTATAGCAGCCGCAATTGCGTAGGTGTAGCGGTCGGTAGAACTTCAACACCAGCTTGCCTGTCGAGACATTCACGTGTCCGCCATTTATTATTATTTTGTCAGGCAGTAGTTGCAAAAACACAAATCTAATTATTTAATCTAATTCTTTTATTTATTTCGGTACTTTATCCCACACCTACAAAAAGATTACTGAATAATAATAGGATGTATATTTTTCTTTATTCACAATGTCTACTCCCTAACACTTCCAAATTAACCCAAACAAAATCGACTCCTTTTTCGGAAGTCGCCAATATATACATAATGATTGCTGTCATTTTTATATTCTTTTTGACACACAGATGAAGTTACAACATAATCGTTATTCTTAAGGTATTGTATAATTGCATTTTCTTTATAAGGGGTGATTCATAGTGAGGTTTGATTTTCAATAGGCTCTTTTTGACAGATCACACTTGACTCCTATCAAACTGCTTTGTCACTTTTGTTCAGTATCGTTTTGCAAGTCATCATGGTAAGACTCACATCACAACAGGGTCTGCAAATTGTTCAGCTGTATAACGAAAATCAGCGTACTGTGAGAAATGTTTTTCGTGCGATTCGAGGAACTTACGGTGCGCATAATCGCCCTACTGAAACCACTATTGCGAATACCATTTGCAAATTTGAGTCCCCGTTTACATAAGTGGATGATACTCTACCAGTTAGACCACATTCATGACGTTATGAAGAGACTATAGCAGCTGTAGCTGAAAGTGTACGCGAAGACCGTGATGAATCGATTCGTCGTCGTTCTCAGAAGCTTGGCTTGGCGTATTCGACAACTCGGCGTATTTTAGGTGAGGATCTCGCCCTAAAAGCATACAAAATTCAACTTTTGCCAGCTAGGCGATTTGAATTTGCGTCATATTTTCAGTGAATGGGTTCTGGAAAAACTCAATGAAAATCCGGTGTTTTATCGTGAAATTTTGTTCAGTGATGAAGCCCATTTCTGGCTCAATGGATATGTTAATAAACAAAATTGCCCTGTTTGGGCTGATGAGCAACCCGAAGAGTATCAAGAGCTACCATTACACCCATTAAAACAACGGTATGGTGTGGTTTATAGGCTGGTGAATTCGTTGGTCCATATTTCTTCAAAAACGAGGCAAATGTAACTGTTATCGCGTCATGTTAACGGACTATGTCCTTCCTGAAATTCAAGCACATGGTCTCGGTGAGCTTTGATTTCAACAAATGGACTTGTTAAGAAATTATTTTGGTGAGCACTTATTTTTACGATTTGCTACGTTAAATTGGCCGCCTATATCTTGCGATATCACCCCTTCTCTAGGTATATGTAAAGTCTCAGGTTTTCAGTAATAAGCCAGACAACATTACTCGTGTTATCCGCGAGATACCAGTCGCTATGCTCGAACAAGTCGCCAAAAATTGGACCTTCCGAATGGGCCACCTCAAACTTAGTCGTGACCAACATTTTCATGATATAATTTTCAAAAAATAAATTCCATGGATTGTTCTTTTAACCGATAAAAATTTTGAGTTCACTTTTAAATTTGTGTTTTATTTTACATTATAAAAAAACCTCACGATGAATCTTCCTGTACATTACAAATTGAAATCGTTAGCATAAACGACAGTTCACTTTCTTCATCACTTGTCTCCTCATTTACGTAATTAACTGTCTTTCTTTGGGAATTCGCGGATGTGCATTCTGCAGAAAAGTGGTTCAGTTTCTTACATTTAAAGCATCTCTTTTCGTATGCTGTACACTTGCCTCTCTTATCCACTTTACCGCAGTATTTGTATTCGTCGTTAGTCTCGGCCTGCGCTATGTCTGGTGTGTAGCTGTTTCATCCCTTTTTTTCATTCGCGTCTTTTCTATTTTGTTTTCTATCCATATAATTTATATCTTTCATTTTAATTTTTCTTTATCTGTTTTTTTTATTAATATGCTTAACTTGCTCTATTTCGCGCTTGCGTATTTCTAGCGCTTTTTTTAACGTTAGTTTTTGTTCTAGCAAAAGGCTTCTGCTCATGTCGTTGCAAATGATACCAGGAATAAGTCTATCACATATAAAATCTTCTAACTGGCTCGCTTCATATTCACAGGTTTTGACGAAGTTACGGAGTCGGCAGACGAATTTATTTACCAATTCCCTTTCCATTCGCTGTGCAGTGTTGAAAATGAAACTCTCATAACGCTTAGATACTGAGGGCTTAAAAAAATTTGTAATGCCTCCAGAGTACCTTTTTTGGCCTTCGCTTGTGCTTCTGAAATATCCAATTTTGTGACAATGCTGAAGCACTCGTCACCTAGGCATGCTTTCAATATTGCGGCTTGTCTCTTCTCAGTCTGAGTATATAAATCCACTGCTATTTGGTAATTCTTCCACTGTTTCTGGAATAGACATCAAAGGCAACATCACCTTTGATGTTAATACTATAAGGCGGTGGTATGTTCATTGTTTCGACTCCCTTCCGCTGCGATTATCGACACTTTTATATAATTTCTGTTCCGCGGTTTCTATTTTTATTTTATCTGTATTTTCAGTGCTCATAACCTGACACCATGTTATGTAACGTTCTAGTAACGATAACGATATCACTGTCGTTAAGATCGTAACAGTACATCAAGATAATAAATGACTAGATTATTTTGCTTTAATATTGTAACAAATTCTGAATTATTGTCAACGAAAACTTATGAAACACATGGGCTGAAAAGTCAGTGCCGTTTTACACAAAATTTGTGCAAAATTCAACTTTATTTATCAATATAGTTGCCTTCAAAAGCGATACACTGATTGAAACGATTTTTTAATCTTTCGATACCAGTTTTGTAGTACGATTTTGGTTTAGCCTCAAAATAGGCCTCTGTTTCGGCAATTACTTCTTCATCGGTTTTAAATCTCTTTCCGGCGAGCATTCTTTTTAGGTTTGCGAACAGGAAATAGTCGTTGGAGGCCCAATCTATTCCAATTCATAGCCGAATTCATTGAATTTTGCCATCGTTTTCATCGACTTGTGACACGGTGCATTGTCTTGATGAAACAGCACTTTCTTTTTCTTCAAATGCGGCCGTTTTTCTGCGATTTCGTCCTTCAAACGCTCCAACAACGCCATGTATTAGTAGCTGTTGATAGTCTGCCCCTTTTGGAAATAGTCGATGAAAATTATTCCATGTGTATCGCAAAATACGGATGCCATAACCTGCCAGCCGACTGTTGAGTTTTTGGTCGTTTTGGACGAGGTTCGTCGCCTGCTCGGCACTCAGCTGACTGCCGACTTGACTCTGGTGTGAAGTGATGGAGCCAAGTTTCATCCATTGTCACATACCGACGGCTTTATTGCGGTTGAACAACTTTAAACACTCCTTTGAATCATCAACACGTTATTGTTTTTGGTCGACTGGGAGAAAACACGGCACCCACTTTGAACAGAGCTTTCGCATGTCCAAATATTCGTGTATGATATATCCAACACGCTCTTTTGATATCTTCAGAGCCTCAGCTATCTCGATCAACTTCACTTTATAGTCACTCGCAATCATTTTGTGGACTTTTTTGATGTTTTCATCTGAAACAGCCTCTTTTGGACGTCCACTGCGTGAATCATCTTCGGTGCTTTTATGACCACTTTCAAATTTTTCAATCCACTTACGAATGGTTTGTTCGTCTGGTGCAGAGTCCGTGTAACACTTATCAAGGCATTTCTTTGCATCGGCTGCATTTTTTCCCATCAAAAAGCAATAAAAAATCAACACACGAAATTGCTTTGAATCCATTTTTTTCACAATAACAGAAGTTGCTTCAATCACAACGCTATATCTCGAGAACTAATCGTCCGACAGCTGTCAAATTTATACACGTATCTTTTGAAGGTTGTTACTAACTGAAAATTGTATGGATTTAATTCAAGTGGTGCCCTCTCTTAGAAACGGCACTTTTCAGCCCATGTATTATAAGTAGAGGAATTACTATTACAGGTTACTTACTTTTATAAAGCCGATTAAAGAATTTTTGGGTGATTTGAAATAATAATTTTTCGACTTGAAGTCTCGTCATCATATTTCAAAAAAGAAATGATCTTAAACTTTTAATGTCTTCAAGATTTAGAAAAAAATTTGTAAAATAACAAAGACTGTAAAGCTTTCGCTTTGTTTGAAAATTATATTTTCACGATCAGGACGAAGTGCACCCACATGACTGGGCGTAATATCAAACTACTATACACTCGTTTGTTATTTATATTTTAGTATAATAAGAAAGATGGTTCAATAAAGTAGAAAAAGATTAGTGTAAATAGCGACTGTTTGACTCATAGTACTAACGCTTGCTATTCTTTCAAAGAAATTTTCATTCACTACATAAAAAAAAAAAACATTATGCTGCATGAAAAATTAATTATTTTACAATAATTTATTATTATATTGATGGATCAGCGGACAAACATAAATAATTGTAAAAAAAAAACTTGAAGATTATTTTAAATTTGAAAAGATGGTGTATCACTATCCCATAATAAAAAATAAAGCACTAATTTAAGATTTGTTATTACATATATTGTAGTTTGTAATAGTTTAGTATAATACATTGAACTGTCAACTGAATAGCATCTAATAAAATTGTCATACCAAATTGGTGAATTGGAAGTCGATGTTAAATATAGCAATATGTTTCATAAACTGAAGTTTCTAGTGGTTAACTGTGCTGCTACCAATACTCTTGACTTAGACTGGCATTAAATTCCATCAATCTGTATTCTAAAAAGCGACATGTGTCGCTTAAAACGTACTGAAAAGAAAAATAGTCTTCCAGTGGAAACCGTTTTATACCTACCTACCAGAGCCTTAACCTGCTCTGGAGAGCTGAAGGGTAAAGAGAAGTTGCCCTCCCGCTCACTGATTGGCATGTCATGCAGGACACTCCTCCTACTTTCGAAAAATGAATTCTGCAGAAGAAAGTACATAGATTCATAATCTGTTCCCGTTTTATAAGCGCTTCTTCTACTGAACCAGCTCCGTTAATGAGGTCGTCGACACATATACGAGTATCTTCTTGAATCATCTTAGCGCCAGGAGGGTATTTCTGCTTTTCATCAGCAGCGAGCTTATTGATGGTCCGTGTAGCAAGATAGGTACTGATGAAGTGACGAATGTAACAGTCCCCAACTATAAATCTTCATTGGATCTTCTTTCCTGTCACGCCAGTAAATAAGTTGGTAGTAGTAGTTCAATATCGGATGATTATGTCAAAAGTGTTACTTTATATTTTAGGCCTTACATGTAGATGCTCGGTTAATGACGTACCGTCCAAACTTTTAGCTGCGGCATCTAAAACAACTCGGAGCTTAGTTGTGGAACTAGAGTCCTTAAAAACAGCGTGGTAGAGTACGAAGTAATGAACTCGTATTCTAAAAACTTCATCTCCGATAATATCGACTTTCCTCATGTGGTTAAGCTGTAAGTATTCGTTGGTATAATGTGAATACTCCTTTTTTAGTGTACAGTTGAGTGTAAGCCGTCTCTTCAGGTAAAGAAACCTACGCAGGGCTCCTCCGTTCAAGGATCCAAGCGCAGGTTGCCCTCCTTCCTTAAATGGCAACGATTCTTCATTCGCATTCGCCTTGTGTTGCGCAGAAAATTTTCCTCGTAGGACGCTTTAAATTTGAAAGGTGTTTCTTCAATTTCCCAGAATTTTTGCGTCTGCGTTTCGAGATCGAAGCATTGATGAACCATTCCTATTGTTCTAGGTGGACCAATCAAAATCCAAGAAGTTTCCAACCAAGTTGCGTTTTTTTAGTGATTGGTGACGCTTGCTCCTCTCCGCGTATGGTCTCTGGCAGCACAAATTCTAGGAATACATCACTACCTAAAAGGATGTTCACTTTTGCGGGTGTATGAAAGGTCGGGTCTGCTGGTTTTAAATTTTGTGTGTGAACACATGACTTGAGAGACAGTTGATTGACAGATAAAAGACCAGTTAGGGACTTAAAAACATATGCACGGGCTTTTGTTTCAAAGGTCGTGTGCAACGAGCCGAACGTGATTTCGAAAAAGTGGTTGTGCGTACCGCTATTAACCTTTCGTAGTCCTGACACCTCGAAGAACGTTTGGCTATTTTTTAGCCTTAGTAGCTGAGCTTCGTACTCCATAATAAAGGTTGCCTGGAAGCTGGATCTACCAAAGCTCTTAGATTAATGTTCGCTCCTGTGGAGGACCTGGCTTTCAACATAGCTGTGGCTAGGAGCACTTGAGCGTTGCTAAGGTGGTCTACGTGAAACGTATTCACTAACGAACTGTTAGATATCACTTCTCGAATATTTTCAGATGGGTGAAAAACGGGAGCATGTGCGTTAATATTGTTGGTTTGATATGAATATGTACGGTTAGATGTAGCTGAGTGTAAATTGAAAGTGTGAGTGTATGTTGGTATGCTCTGTGGTGCGCCCGAGTGTGTGGAGTTATGTGTACTATGCATACTCTTATTTTTCTGACAGAGGCTTTTCGCCAATCCACATCCATTTTCAAAAATCGCTGACAAGTACGAAGAGAATGTGGACCTGTATTTCAAACTTTGCACACAAACTGCTCCCTTTGTTTTGGTGTAATGTGAAATGAGCTCATTCTTGCCGATGAAGTTCACTGACTACCATTCGTCTGCCTTTGTTTTTCAATGACTACCTCTAATACCTTAAATCTGGCTTCTAGGAACTCCAAAGACTCCTTAAAAGTGGGTAAATCCTTTTTTATACCTATTTTTTCCTCCCACAGTTGCTGTCTTATTGCAGGTAATATTGATTCCCAATGTTCAACCGTACCATGTCTTGGTACAATTTCCTATTGTGATGCCTAAATGCTGTATCAATCTATCAGCCTCATCTGTAACACTCGATTTCAAAAAATGTGGCAAAATATTCCTTTGAATTTTCTCCATAGCGCTCCTTATGACGTAAAACAGTAAAAAAATAATTTGGATGAGAAACTAAAATTTCCTTAAAGCACAAACACAAATGCTTACGTTTCCTTTTACAACAGTTGAGAAACTTGCAGTTCGCAAACAAAATTTCGTTCGCAAGCAACAGTTGCAAACAGCAGAAGTGGTACTTGAAGGAGCGCTACGAGATACTGGTCGAGCAGCGGTTATCCAAACGGTTGTGTTGCTGTTAGCAGACAACTGTCAAATGCAGCGGCAATAGTACTAGAAGTAGCGTTTCTTAATACTGTTTTAACAGTGGTGACCCAAACCGTTGTGTTGCTGTTAGCAGAAAACAGTCCAATGCAACGGCAATAGCACTAGGAGCAGCGTTTCTTGATACTAATTCAAAAGCGGTAATCAAAACGGTTCTATTGCTGCTAGGAGACAACTGTCCCAGGTAGCGGTATTCAGAAAAAAAAATCCAGAAGTGGATTTCCAAAAGACAATGGAATTAAAATATGTCCAAGCACACTGAATGTTGTATACGACGCGAGAGCCCGTTAAGCACTTTCACCAAATTCTACACAAGGCAAAATAATTAAAAGGAACTAAAAAGTACGTGCCTTGCAAAATGCCCTTACACAAAAATGTTGATTCACTGTATAAAAGCAAAGGCGGAATGAGAATTAGCAATAATAGCAGATTGGCGAAACTAATTTCACATACTGTGATAGTATAGGACAGAGTCCTCCATGTTAGCCAACGGGGCATTATGGGAGGCAGGTCGACATTCATTTGAAGCGATTCAAAGATCATAGAAAAACTTTAAGATGCTTTGAAAGACCTGCATATCGTTTTCATCGACTTAGAAAAATATTCGCTAGAATTCCTTGAGTTATAGTGTGACTAGATAAGCACGATAGAAAGAATAGAAGAATTTAAATAAAACAAAAACGGTGTGAGATATAAAATTGTTTCTGGTTTTATTTTGAAGATACTCTTATGCCATTATGTGTGGTAGTACATCATTCAAATGGCCGCCTCGGTTTCGCTGGCAACGTTTCAGCAGTGCGGCATTATTCCGTTAATAGCGTTTCAAATGTTGGCCTCCAGCTCATCCAAAGTGGCTGGATTGTTAGCGCAGACTAAGAACTTGACGTAGCCCCAAAGCAAATAATCAAAGTGATGTCAAATCGCATGATCGCGGAGGCAAATTGATGAACGCTCGCCGTGAGATGACCTAGTCGCCGAATTTCTCTTTCTCAACTTCGAGTGTTGCGTCGCTTGTACGACATGTAGCGCCGTCTTGTTGGAACCACAGCTCGGATATATGGATGTTGTCAAGCTCTGACCACAGAAAATGGTTGCTCTAACCTAAGACTATTGACGGTAACGGTTTCTCCTTCCTCATAGCCATGTTGACATAGCCGTTGAGCCAAAAATGGACCTCGTCCTCGAAGATGATTTTTTGGCCGAAATCCGGATATCCTGCCAACATTTCCAGCGAACGATTAGTGAACTCATTGCATTGTCTATGGTCGTACAATTTTTGCGTCGGCGCAATCTTATACGGATGTATAAGTAACCCAAAGTATGCCACGTTGAGTCTCTGGCGTTGCCCAATTCAGGTGATCGGCGCTGAAACGAAATTTATGGGTCTCCGTATTCACATAGCGTAGTTGTACATAGTAGAAGAAATTTCGGGAATATTTTTTAATAATTTTCGCACGTTCGGAAAGCATAAAATTATGCATGCAAACCTTACTGAATGTCATTGGTAACTTTGATAGCTGCTAAAACATAACAATTGGAAAAACTATCATTGCTAAAATACCTTATATTTATTGACGGTCTTAAGACCGCAAACTGTACACTAAAAGCATATCTGTTAAGAATGATATTCGTTACGTACGATGTCGTTAAAACGAAAGTTAATACGCAATAAATGGAAAGCTCAAAGCTAAAATTGGTGTATCCCAAGTCAGCCTTCTAAGTCCGTTGGTTTTTGACTTCATGGAATATTTTCTAATCAATCACCACATTAACGAGTTCGGAACGACTTCTCTTCTTTTTTCTGGTGATCGCGCTTTCATAAGCAACGGAATGTCGGCTTTTCAGTCAACGCTTAATAATTGGATAAAGGCTAGAAGATATCGTGTTATGAATTTGTCCGAAATGGAAACACAATTTCAGACATCTATCATATATTATATTAACAATATAATAATATAATATTAACAATATAATAATATATATATTATATTAACAAGGAATTATTACACTCAAATGCGAAAAATTTAGATACTACGGCTCTTTCGTTGAGCACAAAAAAAATTGCAGTGACGATGTTGTCCATGGAATTAGTGTAGGGCGAATTGAATGTCGCGAAAACTGCACAGTATTTTGTGTCAGAAAAATACAGGTTAAATTAAAGGTTTGTTATTCACGGCAGTTGTTCGTTCAACACCAATATTCACATCACGATGTACGACAAGATTAAAAACACATATGTATTTTCTTCTTCATAAATTATAGTAAATTACTGGACAATTCACAGATAATATACAAAGTCGTCATTCTTTTGTTAATCATATCTCCGTACATATCTGTCTACTGGAAAATCATAACTTCGAAAAATCTTCAGAAACGTTATACTTTATTTTCTGAGGGAACAAAGAACTCAAACCCGCAATTTAGGATAAAAAAAAATTATAATAAATATGGACATGATAAGTATGTATGTCTATATTTAATCGTTAGGTAAAGTATAGTAAATATACTATATTAATGAAAAAATATAATACAATACAATAGTTAAAAAAATAAATAAGTGTATAAATAAGCACATACATTAAATAAGTTATGTATAAATAGTAAGTACTACCAAAATAATTCAACAGGAACAATTTAACATTTAAATAAATTAAACAGATAAGGATCAGAAAGAAATTCATTAACAGAGAACAAATGAATTAACATTAAATTTAATAGAGATAACATATAAATAATAATAGAAAGAAAGAAAAAATGGTCATATGTTAGTTAAATAAATACAATAAAAAAAACAGTAAATGGAAAGTTTGCATTGTATATTGTATATTTTATATTATTACGTATTTAAGATAGAGAATTTAATTGACTCAGATGTTACCAGGAATGTCGCAACTGATCTTGAATGAATTATTATGGTTTTATGTTCTGTTGATGTCCATTTATTTGGAAACACTAATCTGATTGTAACAAACGTACATGTGTTTGAAAGGTGACATGTCGAGCTACAGACAGCTGTGTAATTCGTTGCTCGTGTTAAAAGTTATACTGATTTGAATATGAGTGAAATATCTGAAGAAATACGCTATGTGATGCTTTTTTACTATGAAAAAGGAAAAATGCTGCAAAAACATACCGAAAAATGTGCAGTTTACGGTGAGAATACTGTGAGTGAACGCCGGACCCAGGAGTGGTTTGTCCGATTCCGTTCCGGAAATTTCAATGTAAAAGGTGCACCTCGCACTGGTCGGTCTGTCATTGAAAAAGTCGATGAGATTTTGCAACTGATGGAGCAAGACCGGCACGGAAGTTGTCTGAAGATAGCGGCACTAAACGTTAACCGTATGACAGTTTGGTATCATATAAAACGAGCAAGCTACTCAAAAAAGCTCGATGTTTAGGTGCCACATGAACTAGCGCAAAGAAATTTAATTGACCGAATAACCATCAGTGAAACGCTGCGATTCATTACGAGCGATGAAAAATGGATTAAATACGAGAATATCCAATGCAACCGATCATGGCCAAAGGCCGGTGGCCGACCACAAACAACTTCAAAGCCTGGATTGACGGCAAACAAGGCTATGTTGAGTGTTTCGTGTGATTAGAAGGGACTTGTCTATTGTGAGCTGCTAAAACGTGGCGAAACGGTCAATTTAATCCTCTACTGTGCACAACTCGACCATTTGAATGAAACTATCAAGAAAGAGCGACCAGAATTTGCCAAGAAGGAGGGAACTGTCTTCCTTCATGACAATGCTGGGTCACACATATCTTTGATGGACCGAATTGACGGAGCTTGGTTTGGGAAGTTTTGATGCATCCATCGTATAGCTTAGACTTTGCTCCCTCCGATTACCATTTGTTTCGGTCTTTGCAAAACTCTATTGATGGTAAAAAATTGGCCGACCAAGTTTTTCGCTGATAAACCACAGAAGTGCCTACACCGATGGAATTATGAAGCTACCCGGAAAATGGCAAAAGATAGATAGATAATAATGTCCAATATGTACTTTATTGAAACTGATTTCGAATAAAGAAATTTTTTTTTTCAATAATGTACCAAAAAACCGCGCTGACGTTTTATATAACCTGTTATTTTAAAAAAATTGTAAATATTTTATGTTGCGTTATTAACATTTATCCCAGACTTTTGCCTTTCAAAGGGTTTTGCAAACTTGGATATAATTAAAAATTTTATTATGCAAGGTCGGGACTCTATGGTGGATATGACATCACATCATCATTAGCTATGTCAATACACGTTTGAATAGGCTACTCTCTAATATCATCCGTCAGAATTATTGAATTAAGTGTGTTTCTCAAACCAAAATCTCGTAATTTGCTTATTAATAGAAATACTTTATTGAGCTAAATCGTGGCCTGTGTTTTAAACAGCCTTAAACTTAAATCGTAGAATTTTGCAGCAATTACTTCGTCAATTTTTTCTTCCGCCAATACTACAAACCCTCTTACACATGCACCATGCCATTTACAAGATCGAAAACATTACAAGCAAAAGGTGATCTTTCATCGCACTCAGCTAGAAGCAACAATTCTCCACCATCTGAGTAAGCCTTCGAACCTGGAAATTCAAAAACCTTGATGCTCGTTTTAACAAACTGACAGAAACTCTATTGGATCGAATAACACAGGAAATGTCTAAATGTCGTCACGATCTTCTCAAAGTCGAACAAATTGAAATGAACTAGTCCATAAAGTTGGAAAGCCTGACTTATTCTGTGACTGACGTTGATCGCATCGGAAAAATTAAAACGGTGGGAGCAAATAATGCATCTGATGTAAAAGAAGAGTTTTGCTCATTGCAACTGCAGATAGATGCCTAAGAACAAAAAAATGTTCTTGCGGATGTCGTAATGTTTGGTATCTCAGAACTACCTGAAGAAAATCTTAAACATATGTTTAATCACTTATGTCATATAATTGATCTCAAGGCTCCCGTGTTGAGACAAATTTTCGGTGCGAAACACAATAACAAGTTTATTTCACCGTAGGAGAGAAACTCTTTTCTTCGATCAGCTGATTTCTACCGCAAAACACACAAACGTCTTTCGCTCAGTGACGTCGGCCTGGATTCAAACGGGAACAAACAATGCAAAATATACGTTCATGAGAGTTTGACATCAAGCGGTATGTATGAAACGCTAAAATTAACTGTCCTCCGTGTACACAAAATATGGATCTGTGTTCGTTAAGTTCCTTGCTGAAAGCAAGAGTATTCTCATTGGCTCCGATTGTTTAAGTGCTGCCACTACCACGATGATACCTATACCAGCCAATTAAAGTGCTGCCACTTAACCGTACCAGTTCACTTTAGAATAATTTTAAATTTTTTCTGTTTTCTTATTTTTCTTTCTCCCTTTTTCCTATTTTTTTCTTTTCTGTGAGTGACAATAGCCAAATTAATCTTTTCTAAATGCAGTCCAACTTTCTTTTTATATTGCTTGCATTTCTGTCAACAACTATGATACAACCCTGCGGGTCTGACACACAAGGGGGTTCCACTGGGAGTGGCAGGAATGGTACCTTTTACGATATGATTCAAATTTTACATGCACAACACATATTGTATATTACATATTGTCCATATCAATGCACAAAGTTTATACCCAGAAGTTGTCGAGTTTCGGTATTTGTTTGTAAATTCGAAGATTGGTATTATCTGTTTGACTGAAGCTTGGTTTTTTCCCAAAATTTGTACAAAGTTTACGATTTAGATGGTTACAGGCTTTATCGGTGCGATAGATCATTTCGTGTGGGTTGTGGCGTTATAATTTATAAAATGTAAATTTATGTGTAAATTATGTTCTGTATCTAACTCTAGATTTCCCTTAACTCTCTCATATTGATACCTACCAGTACAGGGACTTCACAAATATTGATTGCGTTGGTCTCCTGCAAGATCTGCGGAGCTCTAGCTTAACCAAAATCTTTTACCTGTCTTCTGTGAATGTCCAATCAGTTTTTTTTTTTCAAGAAGTTTTAAATAGGCTCTTTGATATAAATGTCAATGCAAAACCAAAAAGCCAAAATTAAACTCTCCATCTTGGATGGGATAAACTCTAAATTTATTAAACTGTCGTTGACAGTCAGTCTTCCATATATAACACACATTTTCAATACAATTTGAACAAGATCGTGCCTACACCAAAAAAGGCCAATAGTAACTTTTTATTTTATAATCCCGCGCGCATACCAAGCAGATATGAATACCCTTTTACTGGCTTTTCTCCAGGGCGCGGGCGGGTGGTGTAGTAGTTTGAAACTCACGTGTATTAGGTTTCGATATTTTTCCCAGAGCTGGTTGTCAAACTGGACGGGACGAGCCAGTGCATCCTTAACCAGTGGGTCTCAGTACGTGCTAATTGTTAGTTCGTTACATTTTAGCCCAGCCAGCAACAACTCCAACATCAGTGTTATGCCTTCATGTCAGAGTTGACGACGACGGGATTTTCATATAACTACATACAAATTCTATGAAGACTTTTTCAAAGAATTGCCTTGCACGGGATTAGAACCCGTGACCCTCTGCTTGAGAAGTCTATACATATATCACTACACCGTGGCCACCCCCTGAATATCTGAATACAGACCAATAGCAATTCTGCCTTACCTTTCTAAGATATTTGAGAAATCTCTACTTGTACAATTAATCAAACACCTTGCAGAGCCAAGCTCGTGTCAATCGGGTTTTCGAAGAAAGTGAAGCTGCAAAACCGCTCTCTTATTTATCACTGATGAGATTCGAAATGGTGTCGATCGAAATTAACTTACCATATTAACCCTTCTCGGTTTCTTAAAAGCTTCCAATACGGTAAACTACGCACTCTTGTACTTTAAACCTATAAACCGTTTTAATTATTCTACCCCATCGGCAAAATTGGTATATTCATACCTAACTGACAGTCAAAAATCCGTAATCATTTGAGATTGAGCATCTGAAATGTTATCGATGACAACTGGTGTGCCGCAAGGTTCAATATTCGTGAATGAGCCCCCTAATGTTGTACAACACTGCAGCGTCCATATGTACGCAGACGATGTGTGATTATTTATACGAAGTCCTACCAGTTTGGTAGAATCTACAACATTAAGAATGAATGAAGATCTCCGTAATATCTTGAACTGGGCGCAGGCTAATAACCTTTGCCAAACCCGAAAAAATCAAGCCATCGTTATATATCGGAATAACATAGATCTGACGTCTTTTCCAATACTTCAGCTACGCGACTCAAATATCGAATATGTTAGGTCAGTTTGAAGTCTACGTATTACCTTTAATCGTACATTATCGTAGGACGTTCATAATACTGCAACAATTGGAAAAGTTTATAGCTGTTTCCGTCGTCTTTAGGCGTCACGTACCTATACACCAACAAAACCGAAAATGCTTCTAGCAAAAACTCTACTACTGCCAATTTTATCGAACTGTTGTGAATTATTTGGTAAGCTCGACTACAGGTCAAAAACAAAATTAGTTGTAGTCTACAACAATATTATACGATACATATACATATAACTTGCGTAGATACGACCATGTTTCGTCGTATGCCAAAACAATCTTTGGATGTGCCTTTGAAAATGTATTGCAATACTTCTCATTGACTTGTGTTTACGACATTATTCAAACACAACAACCAGACTATCTTTACAGTATGCTGGGGTACCCTGTTTTGCAGCAAACATGTGTACTAATCCAGCCAACGTACTACTATTTAACATCAGAACGCAAGTTCTTAGTTCATGCCACTCGCTTATGGAACTCCCTTTTGGTGGAACTGAGAGGGATTAGAAATGCAAAGCACTTCAAAAAACAACTCCCTACACATTTGGCTATTGATCACAACTAACTTACATTTTTATATATTTATATCAATTATTTCTATTACATTTTAATTTCCTTTTAATTTTAAAATACTCAACCCTTCCTAAATATTGTACAAATTTATAAGATTTTTGTAATCTTAATGTGTAACTACAACTACTTTATTATTATTATTATTATTATTATTATTATTATTATTATTATTATTATTATTATTATTATTATTATTATTATTATTATTATTATTATTATTATTATTATTATTATTATTATTATTATTATTATTATTATTATTATTATTATTATTATTATTATTATTATTATTATTATTATTATTATTATTATTATTATTATTATTATTATTATTATTATTATTATTATTATTATTATTATTATTATTATTATTATTATTATTATTATTATTATTATT
>OU026153.1:85760761-85837056 GCA_907269105.1 Volucella inanis
TATTATTATTATTATTATTATTATTTTTATTATTATTATTATTATTATTATTATTATTATTATTTTTATTATTATTATTATTGAACACCAACGTCATGTTCGGGAGGGATCTTTCAATAAGGAGATTAAATGTTGAAAGATAGTAATTGTCTTCCATACCCTTATATCTGTTTGATTCCAGCAATAATTAAAATTTAGTTATTGCATTTGAATGGAGGCTATGCGTTGAAATTTTGTTAAGGTTAGATTAATGAAGTATATCATAAGAGGTGTTACTTGGCGTGTGTCATACATAAATTTATTTGGATACTATTTTTTATCTGGTCTTCTATATTTTCCACAACAGAATCTATGTATTCTTCTCTCAAATTTCTCCAATTCTTTTGCTGTTGTAGGAGAGATAGAAAACCATGCATAGAATCCGTATGCCAATATGGTTCTTATAAGCGTTATGTGTATCAATAACTTTGTATTTGGTCAATGCTTTTGACTGCAATAAAGGCTTTAGCGAAGCGGTAATAGCTTTAGCTTTCACTAATGTCTTTCTAGCATGTTTGTTAAAAAGAAACCTGTTGTTGAAGTATACACCTAAGTATTTCAATTCTGACCGCAGGGGAATGGAATGGTTACCGGTTTGTAAATTTAACGTTTTCTTTTCTTCACAGATAAGCAATGCCCTTTTTCACTAGAGTGTCACATTTCTGTGTTTATTTTGAGCTCCCACTTTTTCCTTGATCTTATTACGAGCATTTTGAGGCCTGGTATCGCTAGCTAGTATACCATCTAAAGCACTTTCGTATAGAAAATGATAAATTCTATAATAACATAATTACGATTACGGAGGAAAATCGGTTTTGTAGGTAGTTATCGAAAGAGCCATATCGGAAAGTTTAATCTTGTGAGTTTAAAAATTACGCCTTTATGCTAGAGGGAATTGAAGACATTCTCAAGGTCAGTATCTAACCCAACTGTGCACTTCGTACTCCTCAAGTTTTGGATGATCTTGTTGCATAACAGGAATTGCTCATGTTCTGTCGAGTGCTCTTTCCTAAATCCTAATTGCGTTTTTGGAATCACATTTGACTCCTTACAAAAAATTTTAACGGGTTCAGCTAATATTTTTTCAATATAGGACGAAACTCCTTGAAATCCTTAGCAGACCTTTTTTTTTTTAAATTTGGCAAAAGTTTGGTTTTTTTCCAAATTGTAGGACAATATCCGTTATTAATACAGTGGTTGAATTAAGAGGACAATATTGAATCGAGTGTATGACAGCATTTTCGTGATATGAAATTTGATATCTCGTCTATGCCTGAGGAACGCTTGTTGTTAAGACTGCCCCTTAAAAGCTGTACTTTGCTAGGGGTGGTAAAAGGTGATGTAACATATAAGGGTTGACCGAAAGATGAAATGGGGAAAACGTGGCTATGGGGATATCATTTTGACTTGCGCAAAAAATTCTGTAACAGTGGACAGCACTTCAGTAGTCGGACTATTATTGAAATGAGCTATTTTGTCCAGGTAGGCGGAGGAATAAAAATCTTTAAATGTATTGAGCTTAGTCTCAGTATCCAATAGCTCAACACTATTATGCGTCAGCATGTCTTTTGAGAGGTCCGTATCAAAAAATTTTCTTCCAGTTCTTCTGTCAATCTCTTTGAAAGCTTGAGGAGAAGGTCTTATTTTCTGAAGTCATCAGTTGAAAGGGGAATTGATATCTAAGTTTATTGTATCATTTACTCACGATATTCCTGATTTATTCTATTGAAGTGTCTTTGATATACCATATTCTTTTCAGTTTTTTAAGCCACAGTGAACGTATTTTAATTAGTTTCCTTGTAAGACGAGAGATGTTGATGTATTTAGATTGCTTCGGTGGGTATATCACCGAATAAGAATCGGTACTTCTTCCCAGCGCTGAATTAATTTGCAAGGCCTGATTTATTGCAGTTAATGCATTTAAGTTCTGGAAATTTCTGATTTTTTTCCCTACACTTTTTGTGAGACTCAATGCAAGACTTTCGCCGCAGAGAACGTAGCGACTACTATAGACACGACAGCCTCCCGTATGACCAAACCATTGACAGCTGTAACACATTGTAAGCACCCCACTATTTTTCTTTTCCCTTTACACCCTTTGGTGCAAAAGGCTTCTAATATTTACTAAGTCTTTGATGGACTCTCCCACCTGTAATCGTATAACAAATATATTTACTTTAACATTTTAGGTTTTGGTTCTAGTGGTGAAGAATTGGCTTATTCGACTTACCGTCACATTTAGCGCAGATTTCTGCAGAGCTTTACGAATGCTTTCAATAGGTGTATCTCCATCAACACTTTTTTAAAGTATACTATGGAAGTCTTTTTTGTCTCTGCCTATTCCAGGCTGGCGAATTCGATTAATAATTAGCCTATGCACCCTTGCACTATTTACATACATATGCATACATATATATTAACGAACTTACCATATACTGAATATCCGAAACATTACATTAGGCTGCTGCCAATTTAATTAAATTAGTTAGTAATATACAATGAACACCAATGGTGAAAAGTAGCCTCCTTGGGAATGAAAAAACTTTTCTTTTTTTAATATTTTTTTTATTTTATTCAATATAGTCTTCTTTTAGTTTGATACACTTATTCCAGCGATTTTCCAACTTCTTGATCCCGTCCGAAAAGTAATTTTCCGGAAGGTCTGCAAAATACTCCTCCGTGGCGTCGATGATTTTCTCGCGTGAGCTGAATTTTTTATTGATAAGCCATCTTTTGAGGTTTGAAAGAGATAATAGTCCGAGGGAGCCAAATCGGGCGAATACGGTGGATGCGATAGCAATTGGAGTAAGTCATTGATTTTAGCCATGGTTGCGATGCTCTTGTGCGCCGGTGCATTGTCTTGCAAAAACAAAACTTTTTTTCGCTTCATATGAGGCCGTTTTGCAGCGATTTCGGCCTTCAATCGCTCCAATAATGCACAGTAATACTCGCTGTTGATGGTTTTTTCTTTTCCGAGGTAGTCCACAAAGAGTATGCGATGACAATCCCGGAAAACCGACGCCATAATCTTTCCGACCCATCGAGCCTTCCTTGGCCGCTTTGAAGCACTCGTGCCGGCTTCAGTCCGTTGCCGGGCACTCATTCTATTCTCTGGTATTCAACAGTTACCAATCGACGCCAAAAGTCCGCCCGATTCCGCATCATCAAGTCTAAACACTCTCTCAAAGTGCTCTCGCGTTCGTGTTTTTGGTCAGGGGTGAGTATGCGCGGCACCCAGCGGCAGGATAACTTTTTCATATGCAGAACATTGCCCAAAATATGGCGTGTGCGCTCAGTACTAATCTTTGTGGTATCTGCTAGCTCGCGCACCTTCGCTTTCCGATCAGCCAACACCATTTCATGTATTTGTTTGACATTGTCTTCTGTAACCGCATCGGAGGGCCTGCCGCTGCGGACTTGATCGGTAGTGTAGTTGCGGCCACCACGAAACTCTCGAAACCAATATTTGACAGTGTAATCTGACGAAGCATTAGCCCTACAATATTTATCCAACTTTTCTTTTGTTTCCTTCGCCGTTTTGCTTCTCAAAAAATAATGTTTTATGAGAGAAAAAATCGTTTTTGTCCATACTCAACATGATGCCAAACACGTTAACAACAAGCAGCTGTCAAAACAAAACTAAAGACAGTATCGCACTGAAATTTGGCATGTCTGCCTAAATATAAACGGACTTCAAGGCACCATAACCATTTTTGCAGTAGTAGCGCATTCTGGCGGTCAAGGAGGTTACTTTTATAAAGGTGGGCAAAGTATAGTTTTGTTGAATTTATCCGATACAGTATTAATTATTATAGGCTCTTTTTCCCCTTAGAAGAATGGTTGCTTCGAAAATTACTCACATCTCTCACTACGGAACTATGTGGTCCAGGTCTGCTAGTGGGGGGGGGGGGGGGGAGAAGGGGTTGTTATCCAGACTAGATTATTGATGACTCATTGCATGAGAACGACTAACGTCTCTCCTTTTTCCGATATTCATGTTGTAGGTGTTTGCAGATCGTTGCAAGATTGTAAGATCCACTTGGTCGCATTTAAGGTATTATTGTTTTCTCCCATATTTGTAGCTTGGAGAGCAGAGATTCCTCGAATGTTTGTCGTTGGTCTCTAAGTATTTACTGCAGGATTATTATTTCCGAAAGAGCTGACATTAGGCTGCACGTGTTTGATGTTATCACCAATTAATGCATTGGCATTAAAGATAATTTTATTCTACAGCGCAAGTTCTGGATATTTTAAAATCACTTTATCAGTTTCCGCTTTTATAAGTCTCTATGTCCTTGTGGAAAATATATGTAAAGCTTGAATCGCGTGTGTGGTAAGGCAAAAAAAATCAGGCACTGAAAATTTCGACACGACTTCAACAAAGTGTGATTAATGACACTTTGCAAGCTTAGGCCATTACGGTAGTCGAGATTAAATCAAAGCTTGTGAAGTTCTATCGTGGAAAGCTTAAAACTCTTTAGGTTTTGCATAATTTTATGTTATGTTAGCTCCCTGGCCGCAAAGCAGTGTCAGACAACCAACTTGGAGACGAACTGGGAACTGACTGATCAAAGTATCAAACCTCTGATCTGCACTCTAAGTGAACAATAGAAAAATTAAGGCTTGGTAGAAATCTTTATTATGACATAAAATCGCAAAATGTATTGTTATTTATTTTTTTGGTTTTGTTTGATTTGGTCTCCTGCTCTGAAAATCAGAAGAACCAAACATACAATTCCTCTTAAAATCGTTCTATTACATTAATTGTCAGTTGATTGTATATGTAAGATACCATATGTAATGCAAACACATAAACACACTTGTACGAGGCATGTTAAAGTCTTAAAGTTAAAGTGACTTTATATTTTATAAAGAGATTTTTATTTATTAATCAATATACTTTCTCTTTATGTAAGCAAATCAAAAATTATGCTCAACAAAATTTGTTTGGTTGCCATCTTTCTTTGACGTTTATGAACATTATTTACATGAAAATTGACTGCAGACATTCTGCACTATTTTTCAATTCAATTCAATTCAAAGATTCATAACACCAAAGTATTTAATATAATTGAACTAGTAAATAGTATATGTATATAGGAAAATAAATCATTTTGTATATGTATATTTATTTTATGTAAGTTATAAGTTATGAAAATTCCAACGTTTGAAGCATTCTGTATCGGTAGCTGACTGACAAAAATTACAAGTTTCACCTAATCAAATCCATCGTTTCCGGTATTGTAAGGGTTGGTTTACCAAAATATGCTCTTCTTTGCTGCTTTAAAATTGGACATACGCTTAAAAAGTAAAGCTTCCTCAGCATTCAAGTTACACAAATTGCAAAATTGGTCAAAGTTTCCAATATATGGGTTAACGTTTAAATGGAGGAGCTCACATCTTGATTTAAAGATGAGATATTTTTATAACCGAGGGAATCTTGGAAGTTTTTCTTGTCACCCATGTTATAATCAAGCTGGCTATAAAGTATTCTCCTTTCCGATTGGTAAGCATTTTCCATCATCTGATTTCGAAAAGAGTCTTCAAGTTTTTGTATGATTTCGTAGAATTTCACTTTCATCAGACTAATGTTGTTAAAGTTCATCTGAACGTTTTCTCCACAGGCAGCAGCAATGTTTTCCCATGTCCTCAACCATTAGTCCTTATTCCGAATTTCAGAAAGCATCATTTGTTTACATAAACGATTTTCCTGGAAACCGAACACTTTAATTAAATAGTCAGCTTGTAAATTAAACATTGAAGTGAAAAATTATGGTAAGCCTCTTTCCAAGTAAAATGAATAGTTTAGTGCGGTTAAGGGAATATTGTTTTTTTTTATGAAATATCTTTGAAACTTTTCAATTTATTCGTATTCTTGCATTACCCAATATTTATGCAGCATAACAAAGCGAAGATTGCACGACTGCATTGAAAATTTTCTATATCGTTGAGACATTTATGTGATCGTTGTGAGTATGTTTTGCCATCCCAAACTGCTGCTTCAGTATCTGTGTACAAAAATCGGATTAATTGAATGAATCTTGTTGACACTCCAAGTTGGGAAAGTTTATAAAATAAAGCATCAAATCAAATGCAGCTTTAAAATCGACGAACAACGAGTATAGTCTTTTATTTCTGGCTTAGAATGATTTTACTGTTGATGATATGTAGTCAACAGTCGAATATTTGTTTCTGAAGCTAGCTTGAATCTCCATAAGAACGGTCTTTATATCCACCCACTTTACAAGTCTGTTAATGAGAAAACCACAAAATATCTTTGCAAAGACATTCTTGAAGGCTATGCCTCGGTAGTTTTCAACTGCATTTAAATTTCCTTTCTTATGGAATGGGAAAATTATAGATTTCTTAAATGAGGAGGGTATTTCAGCATTTTTAAAAATTTTGTATCCCATTTTTACCTGGGGCTTTTCCGTGTCTGGATTTTTGGAAAACGAGTTGTATTTCATTATCTGATATTATACAATCTAATATTTCATCACAAATGAGCGGTTGTGCGTATAGGAAATTTGTTTTGGGATTGTTTTAAAGAAGAATTTTTAAATATTCAGAGAGATTATCTGCTTTTATTTGTTTTGCCATTTTCCAGAACTGTTTTGTGTTTTTGATTTGGCTGAGTGTTTGGACTTGCATTAATTCAAAATTGATTTTTTTTGCGAGACAAATTTTCTTATATTTGTCATTAGCTTGAATGTACCATTTACGAATTTCATCACAAGAACAACTACGAAAAGCTTTTAGTAGAGCAAATGATTTTTTTCTGACACTCAGGCATTCTCTATCAAACCATTTTTGAGTGAATGAATTTGAATTGATTCCAAAATTTCTTATGCAATTTGTCAATTCGCTTGATAGTGGTAACTATCTAAATAGTATGGAAGGTTTCTAAATTCAAAATGTTCCACTTTAATCGGGGCATTAAATTAAGAGATCTCTGTGTTAATTCAAAGTGTGATTCCCATTCAACTACTAACGGCATATGATCAGAAAAATGTTGACTCAATACTTCAAATTTATTTATAAAATTGATCCAATCACTGAAGTACCTTGGCCACCAACAAGGTGGTTCGGAATCACCTTTCGAATCACGACAATGCTGTCGTACATTTGTAGCATTTCTAACAGCTTCATACCATTTTGGTTACAGATATTATTCTTGGATGTTCTATTATAAAAAATTTAATAGTGCTACTTTAGATATTTCAATTAGGGTTGTTATTTGGTTAGAGCTTATTCTGGCATTGAGGTCGCCGATCAACATTACGCTTTTACGCTGATAGGCCAAACATTTAAATTTACTTGAGTTTTCGGTAATAATATGCGTTTCAAAAATAAAGAATATTTCAAACGTTTTAATAAAATTGAAAAAAAATCTATGAATAGGATCTTATCATTTAGTCCTGATATATTATATGACAATATTTTACAAACGTTAATACTAAATGAGCTGTCGGCGACTAAATCTCAATTTCTCAATGAACTACTATTACTGCTACTACTATCGTTCACATGTGGTACCCTTGGTTGACGATAAATCGCTATTAATTTTGTATGTTGGTTGTGATTCTGATGTTCATTTGGCAAGTTGATTTTTTTGACAGCATCATAGAATTCCACTGATGGTGGGGATGAACTTGCCGACGAATGTTACAACCACATCATCCACGTATGCAGTGGCTCTTATTTCCTCCCTTTTTTGATTCAGAAGTATTTTGTTAACTAGAGTCCACAGAAGTGATGATATTACTCCACCTGAGGTGCCTCTTGAGGCAGTGATCCTCAATTCGGTGTTGATATAATACATGGGCTGAAAAGTCAGTACCGTTTCTAAGAGAGGGTACCACTTGAATTAAATCCATACCATTTTCAATTAGTACCGACCCTTAAAAGATATGTGTATAAATTTGACAGCTGTCGGACGATTAGTTCTCGTGATATAGCGTTGTGAGTGAAGCAACTTTTGTTATTGTGAAAAAAAAAAAAAAAAATGGATTCAAAGCAATTTCGTGTGTTTATTTATCATTGTTTTTTGATGGGAAAAAATGCAGCCGATGCAAATAAGTGGCTTGATAAGTGTTACCCGGACTCTGCACCAGTCGAACGAACCATTCGCAAGTGGATTGAAAAATTTAAAAGTAGTCATACAAGCACCGAAGATGATGCAGGCAGTGGACGTGCAAAAGAGGCTGTTTCAGATGAAAACATCAAAAAAGTCTACAAAATGATTACGAATGACCGTAAAGTGAAATTGATCGAGCTGAGGCTCTGAAGATATCAAAAGAGCGTGTTGGATAAATCATACACGAATATTTGGACATGCGAAAACTTTGTTCAAAGTGGGTGCCGCGTTTGCTCACAGTCGACCAAAAACAATAACGTGTTGATGATTCAGAAGAGTGTTTGAAGCAGTTCAACCGAAATAAAGCCGAATTTTTGTACCGGTATGTGACAATGGATAAAACTTGACTCCATCACTTCACACCAGAGTCAAGTCGGCAGTCAGCTAAGTGGCGAGCAAGCGACGAACCTCGTCCAAAACGACCAAAAACCCAACAGTTGGCTGGCAAGGTTATGGCATCCGTATTTTGGGATACACATGGAATAATTTTCATCGACTATCCAAAGGGGCAGACTATCAACAGCGACTATTACACTGCGTTGTTGGAGCGTTTGAAGGACGAAATCGCAGAAAAACGGCTGCATTTTAAGAAAAAAAAAGTGCTGTTTCATCACCGTGTCACAAGTCGATGAAAACTATGGCAAAATTGAATGAATTCGGCTACGAATTGCTTCCCCACCCAACGTATTTTCCAAATTTGGCCTTCAGCAGACCTCAAAAGAATGCTCGCCGGAAAGAGATTTAAGACCGATGAAGAAGTAATCGCCGAAACATAGGCCTATTTTGAGGCTAAACCGAAATCGTACTACAAAACTGGTATCGAAAGATTGAAAAATCCTTTAAATCAGTTTATCGCCCTCGAAGGCAACTATATTGATAAATAAAGTTGAATTTTGAAAAAATTTTGTGTTTTACTATAAAACGCACTGACTTTTCAGTCCATGTGTTATTGATGTTGATGTTGCACAGCAGTTTCTAGGTATAGCGGGAACATTGACATTATTAAATACTCCCTTATTGTCAAGGAAGACAGCTAATGTGTATGCTTTATCGAAGAAAATTTTTTCAATCGTGCTGGCAAGTTCATGCAGGGCCTCTTCCCTGACTCTACCTGTTGTGTAGACATGCTTTGAGGCTTAGTTTTTTGGGTGCAGATTACTAGGAATATGAGTGTCAAGCAGTTTTCTAAAGTTTTTAGAATGAACGATGATATTCTTAATTGTTTGGAGCCATTTGGATGAGTGTGCCTGGGCTTACCTGGGAATTTAGATAACCTTCTTTATGGCATATGTTCATATTTAATACTACGGCTGAAGAGTTTCAGAACCGGTATTACAGTCTGCTTGTTTTTTTTTTTTTTTTTGTAGGATTTGTATAATTCCGTTCGTTTCAGAGGATTTGTAAGAGAATGAATCTATCGCCAATTTATTTTGTTTTCTTTTAGTATCTTCTTTGGGATTACATGTTGGGTAGGGCAATATGTGTCAACATCTATACTGATGCTAGAGTAGGAGTGTATCCAGGAACATGAATTTCTAGCAAAAGTTCCAAAGCCTCAGTGCTGGATTTCATGTAGGTACCAGTTATTGAAGGTTTCTTAAATATGACCTTTTGGATACATTGAAAAGTTTTCTTGCTTTTTTTCTAATGCATTGTCCATCAATGTTGGGAATTCTTCTTGATCTTCGTAGTGCATGTTTTGTTAAACGCTTGACTGAAAAAGATCGCTAGTTTTTCGAAGTCTATTTCCGTGCGAGTTTTATTTTGAGTTTGAATTTTTTTTTGAGGACATAATGTTTTCAAGTTAGTGTTTCTGAGATTCTTGTACAATTGAGGGAATGTTGGTATGTCTTTGACATTTAACTTGAGTTTGTATCCGTGCTACCCGATTGTGAGTGATGGGAACTAGTTTCATATTCAGTAATCACATCAGACTCTTCTTTCTCTTTTTCTTTAATTCTTTATTCTCAATTATGTACAATTAATTTTAATACTTAACTTAGGTAACAAGTAAGATTAGAATAGTTAGTGGCATTTGTATTTCAAGAGAAAAAAAATAGAGCTAATGCCACTTCAGTTAACAATTCAATGTGGGTGAGCAAATTATAAAATTAGATTAAGAGAATATTGAAAGTAAATAGAGCAAAATATAATTATTGAGAGCAAATTCATGACAATAAAAAATAGTTACAAAATAAATAAATAATTAAACCGCATAGCATATCAAAACTTCAATTTCATTATGGTCGAAGTCAAGAAGCCAAAGTTTAACTTTATTCAAAAATGAAGATAGAGTTACTATGGTTCGTATGTCAACAGGGAGTTTGTTAAGCAATTTGCATGAGACAATAGAATAAGAGTTTCTAAAGCTTGTGGTGCGAAAAGGAGGAACTGGGACATAATATTGGGAATTGCTACGTAAAGCATAACCGTCAGATATTGAACTTTGCAAGTACCCACCTCTCATAAAAAAAATTCTGAGTACCTTAAAATAAAATAGATGTCTCAATGATAGAACTCTTATGAGCCCAAATAGCTCCATAGAATGAGCTAGCCGGTTAGAATTACAAAATTTTCTTATTGCACATTTTTGCAGAACAGATAGTTGCTGAAGTTTGTTCTGGTATGCGCCCCCCTCTCCCAGCTTATTCCGTACTGCAATTTAGAATGGAAAATCCCATAATACACTGTTTTTAAAATATTATTAGGGCATAAAGTTCTAAGACGATAAAAGCAGCGAATAGTTGAAAGAAGATATTGCTTCAAACTTAGGATATGCTCAAACCAACTGAAATGTCTGTCGATTATAACGCCTAAGTATTAAAAGCAATCAACATTTTCAATTTTAAAGCAATTGACGCTACAATCGGCCGTCTCAACAAAGGAGTCCTTAGTAATAAGAACAGTACACGTATTACTAGACAGGTTATATCTTGGACAGTTTGATACATGAAACGTAATATCTGGGGCCACTTCCATATAAAGGAAAAAGAACACAGCAACGGAAGCCTGCTTTATACATTTTATTTAAAACAATTCTGTGATCAACCATGTCAAAGGCTTTGGTTACATCTATAAAAAGCCCACAGCAGAATCTTTTGTCATCTAATCCTTTGTGTATAAAGGTACAAAATTCCAAAAGAGCATCCTCAATGGAAAGGCCTGATCTAAATCCGATTAAAAAGATGTATTCAAATATCCAAAAGAGCATCCTCAATGGAAAGGCCTGATCTAAATCCGATTAAAAAGATGTATTCAAATATCAATTATGTTATGGGCAATTTTTTTCAAGATAAGGTAAGAAATACCATCACTACCACATGAATTCGAATTGTTAAGGGAATTTATAGTGTTCAATAACTCAAGACCTGAAATAGGCTCAAAATAGAAGCTATTTTCGTATAGAACTTTATCTGTAGTACCATTTCTAGGCTCAGGATAATAAAAGTTTGGTGAATCGCTCGGAATTAACATTTGCCCTACTGAAGCAAACAATTCATTGAATTCGTTTGCTACTTCTGTAGGATCTGAGATATTTACAATACTGTTGATTAGTGTTATAGAAGTATCAATTTTCCTAATATTTCGATTAACGATACTACTATTCAGCTTCCATTCTTTTTAAGGTCACCTTGAGATTTTCTTAATTGGGTTTAGTACACATACGGATTTCTTTGAATATATCACGGCACATGCGATTATAGCGATTTTTTAAACACTCATTACGTGGGTGTTTGCTACATTTTATCCCTAGTTTATGTTTCAGCTTAATTTTTTTAAGGGTTTACGTCTTATCTATGATCTTCTCTGTACAGAAATACTATAGGAAGCGGCCATGGAGTTTTTTTTTAAAGATTTTTGCAAATAAATCATAAGTCTTAGATGCATCTTCTTCATCATAAACCTCATCCCAATTATTATAGCGCAATAATCTATTCAGGTGTTTAAAATTAATTCTAATCAGACTAGGCGGAGAATGTTTTTTTGTTTCTTTTATTGCCATGATAAGGAGCAAGATTCCAGTCATACAGTGATCAGAGATCTTGAGGTCAAGATTTATAGCAGCACATTGATAAGGCTGAATTTTAGAGAAACGACCAAATACGTGATCAATACAGGTACCAGCTATGGGCCTTGTGATCGCATTAACAAGGCAGGTTAACCCATGATCGGCAGCAATTGCAAGGTACGAATCTAAATAAGAGAAGAGATTAACAAATCCAAGTTAAAATCCCGTAAAACAACAAGATTTGCTACTTTTACACTACACAAAAAATTCAAAAACTCAACTAGAAATACGTTTAAAGACTGTGCATTAAACCTACATGCACAAATAGAGGTAAAAGATTCACTGCATATAGTACAAGAGATTTTTATAATGTCAGCACTCGACAGGCTATAACCCTTTATTTCACAGTCATCATACATATCTTTCACAAAGTCACCAACTCCACCTGCTGCATATGAATCATTGAGATTTGCGTAAAAAGTATAGCCAGGGTTAGCGTAATCTTTGATCTCATAAGAATATATCTAAATTTCGGGCACAAAAACAATTTCAGGCAAGTTAACAAGAACTTCAAGATTGCGAACTAATATGTCGAAGTTATGACGAAGGCTTCTTATATTTTGGTGCATTACGAAAACAGATTCTTTTATTGAATTGTCATAAAAAATTCTTTCATTACAACTAGTTATGGAACTTGAGGGAAAGTTGTTGCTTACAAAATCAAAGTTATTGTTCATACTTAAAAATAATTTTAATCGTTTTTAATTAAAGATAAATCATCAAATGATTTTATAGCAACAACATTTTCTCCATCCACCTTCCTTAACAAAATTTGTGAATTTGTGAATAAAAAATTAAATTTATTTTCAACCTTTAACTGTTTAGCTGCCACAAATAGATTGCGGTATATTTCGTGAAGTAGTTATTTGTATAGATGCTGGAACTCTTTTTAGCAGTATCACCATATATTGTTGTATTAATGTTTTTCCTTCCGGTTTTCTTGCTCTTCATAATTTTTTGCTTAACATCAGTCGATGAGATATGAATGCATAGAATATTTGCAGTCTTAACTCTTTTAATGAACTTTTTCACATAACATTTTTAAATGTCAACCGAAGACACAGAGACGTTCAATGCTTCGGTAAAAAGTTTTTGCGAATACTCTTCTGCATTTTCGTTGTTTACTTCTGTTATACGAACAATTTCTATCACATTTTCAAACTGCTTCTGCTCACACCTGTTCAATTTGCCTTCAAGTTCATTGACCTTCGATTTCAGAGACACATTTTTTTCATTCAACTGCTGAACAGTACTTAGAATTTCGCTGTTATTTTTTTTTACACAACATCTCGTCGTATAGCTGTTGAAGATTGCAGCTGCACGGTGATGGCGGCTGCGATTGAGCTCCCAGTGTGTTTTGAGCTCGATCATGTTGTAGTGCTTGTTGTTTTTGTTTGCCTTGGTTTTACCTGCTCTTCAGCATTTTGTTGTTGATACTGCTGTTGTTGTTAAGCTGGTACTAGTCCTGCTGTTGCATTTATTGGAGCTATTGGTTGTGGTTGCAGCGGTTTTCGACGCAAAGAGTTACACTTGCCACAACGATATTTGATATTGTTAGAGGTCATGTATTCAAAGTCATTTGGATTAATGTTCGCACACGCACAGTGAAATATACAACTGTAATCGCCACACGTAATTTTTGATACATCGCTTCGGACAATTTTTTGTTTGCAAATTAAACAATGCATTTTTGTAAAGGCGATTTAAGTAAGTTGGCTGTAGTTCTTTATAAAAGCGCGCACCCCATAACACTTTAAGTAGAACGTTCGTTCTTGACCCTGGTCAACACAAAACTGTTGCTTTTTGCTGTCTTGGGCGTTTTATTAGAGGTACGCCCAATAGACTCATTCACCCGAGAATCCAGCATGGGGCAGCTTAAAGTTCCAATACTGTAGCTTGTCTTTGCTTCTTTTGTGCTTTTTGCTGTCAGAGTCTTTTTCATAGAGGTACGAGAAATAGGTTCGTTCACCTTAGAGTCGATGATGTTACATTAACATCGGCTCCCATGGGCTCTCTCTCACACGTGGCTTCTGGATTGGGTTTTTCTGAGGTGCGAGCAATAGGCTCGCTCTCTCTTAAGTCAATTTCCTTGAGGAAATTACCTGAAATAACCTGAGCTCTTTTTTCTTTGCAAAGTTTCTTGAAGCCAACTTGCAGTACGTTTTTTTTCACATTGAATCAGTCGACGATGTGGAGAAATTGGATGAGCGACGATGAAGCAGGTTTCGTCGTAACGGAAAAGTAGCATATCTACGTCAATTGTTTCGACACTTCTCTCATTCGAAATTACATTTTTCAGTTTTTTATTGTTTTTATTTTTGTTTTTGTTTCTAAATTATTATTTATTTGTTCGTCCTATGAATACGGTTGAAGACATTTCGTCTTATACTTGTTTTCTTTATACGGGAAAGGGGTATCGAATTAAAACTAGAGGTCCCCAGGTATATAGAACTTACGCTAGCGATTGGGCCTAAGACCCTAAGATTTGCAGCCTTCGGTTCGCAATTCTTCTTTTTTTGGAAAGCCATCACTTAGTTTTCATCCCCTCACTGTCGACCTTACCCGCAGGTGTAGCCCTGCTGTTAAGCGTGATTGCTAACCACTTAAGCTCTTTTATCGAGTCTACCTTGACGAACAAGAAAGTTGTTTTTAACGGTTGCCGATCAAACTGTAATATATACAGTACAGTTTAAAAATATATACGTACCAAATTTTACTAGATTATCATTCGTGTATGCACGAGTATTTATCACCATCATGAAAATTGGGTCGAAATACATTAGAGAGCAAAAGTGTAACAATGATCCAAAAAACGTAAAGAAATTCTACTAAATTAATTTTAATTCACACATAAAAAAATTATTCTACCCTTTTTACAATTCAATGAAAAATAAAATAGTAAAAAAGAAAAAAAAAACAAGAGAAGTACAATGTTACAGTTTTGCATCGTATAGAAAAAAAAAAAAAAAAAATTGGATTGTAATAATCTGTCAGTCAGTCTTTTTGCCTTTTTCAAAGAATCAAGCCGTCACGGCATGTTTTTGTAGGGTTTACGTTTCCGGTGAAATTGCCTGCACCCGATCCAATAATCCCGTCATTTCTTTGGGTACGTCTTGGTAACTTGCCAGCTGCCTTTTCTAATAAGCCCATAAGTTTTCAATGAGGTTCATATCCCGACTCTGGGCAGGCCACTCCCTGTGTCAAATTTTTGATAATTTAGTCAATTTTTCACGGGCTTTAAGGAAAGTTTTAGATCGATATCCTGTTGAAAAATAGATCTTCCTCTATTCGCATCATATCCACAGCAACTTTCCAATTTTTTTACAGGAAATTTGACCATGGAGCCGATACCGTTAGGCGTAAGAGTCCAAATACTTGCCTTTTACTTGACGGGAGGCCGTCCTTTGGCGCAGCTATCTTACCTGTCATTAAAAGCCTCCAAATGTGTCTCGCTTCCCTATCCTAATTTTTTTTCTCCCTTGTTTACTTCACCTACTTCAAATTTGCTGCATCTTTTTATCCTCAACATGGACATGTGGTTTATTTTTAATAATTTTGCGATCACTCTACTAGATTTCCCTTCTTTTAACAGATCTAAAACTAAAAAATTTAACAAACAAAATTTTTTTATCGACACGATAAGCAAACACGATAATCAAACACGATAATAAAAGTACTCGCTGCAACGGTGCAAAACTGTAACAAATCAGATGTTGTACTTTTATTTGTGTCATTTTTATACCATTGATTGCTGCAAATATAAAAAAAAAAAACAATCGGAATGAATTCCTCAAACTTTATTCTTAAAAAAAAGTCAAATTTAACAATTTCGAAATCGTTACTTATAGCCACAAATAGTTTGACTAATCGTTTTCTTACTTCGTAACGAATTTAAAAAGAAAACAAAACAATTATTCATATACCAATTGATAATAATAAATCGAATATTTATTTAATTCTCAAAAAAAAAAAAAATCCATTTGTTTTTATATTGTTTTAAAATGTGGCATATAACTAAGGACATTTATATTTAACGTATTTTCAGGGGAGTATATACGTCTACATTTGGATGACTTATTTCAGGACATTTTACCAGTGGCTGATAATAACATAGACAACTACACTGTAAGTTCCTATTTCAATGTAAATAGTTTGCGTATTCTAATAAAGTAATGGCTAAGTCTTTCACCTAAGAAGAAAGAAAGTCTAGAGGATCCAACTGAATTTTGGTTGTTAAATCCGATTTCTTTAAACTCTAGTTTTAAGTCCATTCCTTTGTTTCGAGATATTTAAGATTTTACATTTAAAAAATTTTAAAAATGTATGCTGCACTTCTTTTAATGCAAATATTGCACTGTTTTGAATTTGTTTAACGTATGTATTTCGTTGAAATAAGAATTAGTTTTTTGTTAAGTTAAGTCCAATTAACCAATTTTAAAATACACGTGTCATGTGTTTCTTACACTATACTCGTATTACATTTTTATTTATCCTTTATAATAATTTCTAACTCAACCGGCAATAAAAAAGTCCGTGACCAATTCTAGTCAATCTAAACTTGGAGCGCAAACATTCAATGGGTTAAATAACTTTCAAAATTAACGGCTCAGATTTAATATAACTTTTTGCCATAGATTAAAAATAATAACTTACACTTTTCGGTTATATGAAATTAATTATATATATGAATGTATGTATTAATAAAATTAAACTATTTTTATTGTTGTGGCTGTGTATGATAAGCTTTAAAGCAAAGGTCAACGCAGAGAGCTGGCTTGTTGGGGCATACCGGACAAAAATACGTACTTACTTTGCTTTGCTTTTTTTTTCTGTGGGAAAAAGATGTTTCAAGTAAGGAAAACCAGACAAATCTGCATTTAAAATGCTGCTTTCTCCTGCATTGCTGTCGTCGCCATCAACTAAATGCAAAATAAGTGATTCCCCAAATTGAAGCAGTCTCATCTTTTTATTTCCTCAATTGCTTTGATTATAAAACATATAAGCATTATGCAGGAAGATTTCGAAGAAGTGTAGAAGAATTTTCTTGAACCAACGGATGGTTTTTCTGAGAAATGACTAATATGACAAACATTTGTCAGAGCGATAAACACCTGCCTTTCCTAAAATGTAATCTCTGATTATATCTGGTTAGGTAGACATTTTTCCATTTTGGTTTTTCACTTGAACCATATCGCCTTGTGCATGTTGTATATAGTTAAGGCATCTCGTTTATCTTTTTATTTGTTAACCATAATGGATTCCGATCCAAGCCATTCATATCCAAATTTTTTGGATTGCCCTTGCGGTCAGACCTCAGTGTGCCGCATACATTTGTTGACTTACTCGTAAGACCTTTTGTGAGCTCAACTGAAGTAAAATAATTGTCCATAAAAATCTCATAACCACGATTCAAAAAACCATCCATTAAAGCCAAAACAACATTTGAGGCATGACTTCTTCCACTTAAGTCATCATATTTTCCCGCATAAATTTTTACTTTCAACACCACTCCTCTAGATTCGCAAAGGTCGTAAATTTTGATAACTTACTTAAGCCGTTTGTTTTATATATATTGTCGAAAAAGTAAGCTTCCCTGCCAAAGAACTATCGCTTCATCAAGATTTTTTTCCCGGCTTATAAATGCGGTTCATAGTTACGTTGAAGTGTTCGTACATAGGATTAGTCTTGCATAATCGGTCATCAATTTGCTTCTCTTCTTGCCTTATTGTTGAAATGTAGAAATCTCAATATTAGTTGAAAACGATTTCTGGACATTCTCTTCCCCCAAAAGTCGAAATTGTAGAGTGCTCACTGCTCACTCGACGAAGTTAATTGAATCCTTCGAAACTGTTTTGCTGGAAAAGGTGACATTTCATCTTCAATTTCATATCTCATCATATCCTTTCAACTCTCAAAATATTGTGTCATCGTCACGATTCATTTTTCTGGGTTGAGGAAATAATTTATTTATGTCCGTAATAATCTTCATTCAAAAATTTGAATTCGTATGGCTATGTTTTTGTACTTACTTAAGTGTAATTTTTTAAATAAATATTTTTATTCAATCAATCACTTATTACACGTCCACTTTCACAAGCACTTTTTCTTCAAAAAAATATTTCCGACTGGCTTCACACTTTGCTCATCTCTAATATAAACACGTTTTAAAGCAAATATTGTTTTTTCTTTTTTTTGTTTGTGTCCGTTTGTGTTTTTACAATTTCGTTGAAATTGTACACTCACTAATTAGTTTTGGCTGCTATTTAGTACATGCCAGTTCATGTACCTTATATTTTTTTTTCCAGTGAGGATCATTACATATCTGTATTACTGATTATTGCCAGATGAAATTAGGATACAAGCTTGTAAAATCAAACGAAACGAAAAGAAGGTGTCTTTGTTTATTAAAATTTTTATTGGAAAAAAAAACCTACGTGATATCTCGTAAGCGTCGATCTCATTCAGTGACGCCAGCTACGAGTTACCACGTAGTACTATTTTTTCAATAAAAATTGCTGTAAATGTAATTTCAATACTAAATTTGTAACTTAGTATTACCATAATTTGGAAAAGTTCATGTTTTCTTTAAAATAAAGTGTTGGCTCCCAGGGTAAGGCTCTAAATTTGCCTGGCAGTCAATGGGTTAAAGAAATTTAACGTTAAATAATAATGTAGTGACTTTTGGAAATTGGTGAGATCTGATATTTATTTTATAAACATTATGCAGTTTATATAAATAATATAAAAAAAAGAAAAAAAAAAAAAAAAAGGATCATATTTAAATTTAAAACTTTAAAAGCACTCAAAAAATCAACAACCAGCCATAATCAAGACATTGCAAATCTTGTATTTCTTATTTTTTTATTCATATATGTATATGTAATAATAAACATATATAGAATGTAAAACAGATACCTTGAGCTACCTATATTAACTAGATATGTTAAGGTTAAGTCGATTAAAGTAAACAAATAAAGTTCATAAAGATAATTAAAGTTAATAATAATAATAATGGTTGGCGTTAAAGAGTCTAAAACCAGCTGAGGCTTATATACGAATCTTAAACAACATTAGTATGTACGATAATGTCAAGACAAATGTAAGGTACACAAGCCGAATTGCCGAAGAATCTAAGAATATCGTGGTCGATAAAAATTTATTACAATAAAAATATAATTTTTTTTTTATTAAAAACGGTTTTAGTTTTTATTTCATGAGATAGCATAAAGACTCTTATTAATAATGAAAACCAATTTAACCTAAATGATCTATTCCTATTTCATCGATAGTGGTACGGATGAGGATTTTGAGTATTTCACTTAACTGAAGTGCATTGGCATAAACCTCTTTTTTACGTGGTCTCAAAAGTCGCACTATTATTCGTCGCGTCAGGGCCAATTTTAATAAACATTTCGAAAAATGACTTGTTCAGGAAATTCTTGTCGCAAAAAAGCAATGGTTTCGTCATTTTTGTGGAACGTATCGCAGCCTTGTTGAAAAATATATTAAATTTCACCCATATCCATAGCTTCAAGTTAGTCATGTTCCAATATTGCAATCCATTCAAGGTAATAACCACACCAGCTTCAATTTGGAAGAAATATAAGTGGACAGATCATTTATTAGTTTTTGTTAAAAAGAACAATTTTACTGAACTCAATTTGCTTTACTTGACTAATTTGCAAATATCATTTTACTTAACATCTAACCTATGCTGCAATTGCATTCGATATGTGTTGTTAGGTGTCTTTAGGTAAAACATTGCACTTTTGTTTATTCACCTGGACGCTGGGTCGGCAAAACGGAAGCATGTGTGCAATTTAGAATTTGCTTATCTGTTGTAACTTATCTGTTGTTATCTCACTGAGATACCTCTTGCGAAAGGATTTTACAATTTGCTTATCTGTTGTAATTTATCTATTGTGAATTCCTCCCTCCTTAAATAAGAATGCCCCCACTCAAAAAATTTATTTTTATTTATTCTATCGGTTTCTATCTAATCGTTTTGAGGCAATGATTCTGGCGGCATTGTACGTAGGTGTTGTTGGAAAATAATTTTCTATTATTGTTGAAATTTTTACAGGACTTATATGATTATAATATAATAACTAATTCAGTTTCCATCTTTTATTAGTTTAATGTAACTGGTATTATTGACATGTAGTTCCTCCATTTATTTTAATATCAAAAATTCTTTGCACGCCTTAAGAATCAGGTTGTACTGTTGGAGGTGTCGGCTTTGTACTGGAGAGTTAGTTAGAAAAAAAGATAGATCTTCAGTTTTTATTGTGACGTTATAATATGTTGGTGTTGGTTCGTGTACAATTGTAGGTTCGGCTAAGCAAATAAGAAATGCAATTGCTTTTACTTATCATATATCAACTAACTTTCTATTTCTTTAACAAATTGTTAGTTTTTAACAACATTTGTTTATTATTCCATATATTATTTCTTTATATTTTAAAATATTTTTGCACAATAGCTTAATTGCTAAGTTTTCTCTTTTAACAGGTTTTAATAGAATTGTTCAACGAATTTCGGTTTTCGTATTTGAGATGCTTATGATATACCATATTATAGGTGTTTTTTTGGTATTCTTTATAGGCTTAGTAAAAAAAAATAGAAAAAAAACGCTTATCGAGGCTAAGTGAATTGATTTTTTCAGTATGGAAGCACTATTTGTTTTGAAATTTCTCAGGTTTGTTTTGATGAAATTGTGAAAATTGTTTTTAATTCGTCTTGCAGAAATATGGATATTGAAGAACAAAAGCAGGTATACTAAAATATGGTATGTTATAAATAGCTTCTTTAGAAATACAATATTTAATGCTCTTAAATTTCTTGTTACACTTAGTTTCTTTATTATCTCCCGTGAATCATGATATGAGTGAAGGCATTGGTCTTATTCATGAAATTTTTTCATTTATAGTCACTGATTTTAGTTCCAGCAGTGAGTCCGATGAAGCTGAAGTAGAATTACACCACAAATGTGCCGATTTTGTGAAAACTATTGATGCATTTGGTGAATTGATGATTTTAAGTCACACATGAGAATTAATCGTCAGACGATGGAATATCTTAAAGGTATGTACATACCTAAATTCTGGGAACATCTGTCATCAAGGTGTACCAAAGATTTCATAAAATTTTTTGTCCAATTAAATTATTTCTGTTTTCGCAGCAAGATATTTGCAATCTTTTGGGCCAATTGAATCGAATTCACATGGAGGAAGAGCGAAAATAGATTCACGGGCAACAGTTTAAATGTATGTCTGGTACAACAGCAACACCGTGACCATTAGACAGCTATGAAATTTTTTTGACGTATCCAAGTCAACATGGATTTCTGTATAGCGAGTTACTGCATGCCTCATTAGAACTGGTCATGAAATCGTTAAATAGCCGGAAAGAAATGAAGTTGGAGAAACACAAGCTGCATTTCAAGGGAAGAAAAGAATGCCCTGTGTTATTCGGGCTATAGCACCCGTATAGTTATCACTAAAACTCTCATCCATCTCCCATCACCAGTTTGTTTTTGGCAGCTTTATAGGCTAGCAGCAGGGCTTTTATCTTACCCTCTACCGCGTTAACTGTAGTGTTGGAATCCTTAAATGAAAATTAAAAGTAAAAACCAATAGAGGAATATTTATTTCTTACTGTTAATCCTTGGAAAATCATGTCTTGTATGCAAGAACTTGTCCCTTCGCGCAAAGTAGAACTTCAGCAACCCCAGCACTTCCTCCTTTGTCCATACTATTCGTTTGCTGGCTATAAAAAGATTAAAGTTAAAATATTTATTTTTTTTGTTTTCAATTTAATTATTTTTACCTCTTTCCAATGAAATCCATGTTTTTTTCGATTTTCTTTGTTTCTTTATTTTGAATGTCAGTTGTGTCAAATTTGACTCAGTCGATAACATTTTCGATAACAATACAAAAAAAATAGTTTGGAAACACTATTTTTATCGAGGCTAAGTCTTTAAGCCTGGATTATTATCTAGAATAAGTAATTTTATACAGTCTTAGTTGTTGTTGTTTTTAACATGGACAATTTTTCTTAGCGTATATAGAATAGCAAAAATACACAACTAATATTTCTGAATTACTTAATGCTATCTTAATTTCTTCAAATTCAATTATTTTTTCTATATTGAGATATGGTATCTCATTTTTGTCAAAAAGTGTTTTTAATACATTTATATTCATTATTAGATAAAATATATCAATTGATAATTCCGGCATTTGCCCAATGTAAGGCGAACTCAATGTTACTAATTTACTCTTTTATTATATCAATCTTATATTTAATACTAGTAATTAGTCCGTTTTTCATTTCTTCATTGGTTTTATACATATTATGTACATTATACATAATGGTTTTATACATATTAGTAGTATTTGTAATTTGATTTATTCTTTCAATAATTGATTTATTGATACGAACTTGTTTATTATTATTTTCTAATATAAAATTTATTTTTCATTTTAAAATTAGTCGTCATGGTTTGAACTACCTGATATCCAATAAAATTGAGTGTTCTTTTTGTTCTTTTGGGTTTAGGTCTGTTAAGTAGGGATTTGATAACGGTGATCCCGTGAGTCGACATTTTGTTGAGTCATATGTTTTATTTCTCATAAACTTTCAAGTTTATTTTATAAATTAGTCTGAGTGTTCCAATTTCCAATTTAGACGTTCCGGTAGAAAGTGATATTACCTTAGAATCTGAATAATCCAAAATCTGTACCTCAGCATAGCAGGAGGCCAGAAATAATATATCGTTCTGAAAGTAAGTTACTTTCTGTAGCCGGTTGTTGATAGTTCGTTTTCTGAATTTCGTATATTTTATTGGGAATTGATTGTTCATACGCCATGTGTTGAATATACCGCTGGTATTCCGCATCCTTAGATTTATACATGTCATTCTAGTATGTCACATTTGGCATGTTCGGTATATCAGTGTTGATATGGTACTTTTGATATTTTTGTTGATGATTTGTGTAGCATTTTCCAAGCAAACTGATTACGCTTAGGTGGTCCGTTTCTATAATCAATGGCATGCGTTTGGATACTAATATTCATTTGCTCAGTTGTGGACTGCGGTTTGGATTGACTATTACGACGTTGGAAATGACAATTGGGGTAAAATTGTTGAAATTGGTAGTTTAGGTTATGAATGTTACTACGAGGCGATTGAGAAATATGAGCTTATTGAGGAAAAAATGGATTTTGATTTGAAAGACGATTGGATTATTTTGATATATATTAGGGTACCGGGTTCTGAAGTTCTGGTTTTCCAGTTCTAAACATAAATAGAGAGCCTGCGCCTGAAGCCTTACGAATGCCTAGCAACCTTTGCAAGTCTCCTTTTAATACCCTTACATACACAATACCTACAATATACAATGCTTTGTCTCTATACGTTTGTGTAAGAATCGTAAGAAAATCGTTTGATATCTCCATATGCAATAACCTATTTTGTTGACAATAAGTGAAAGATGCGAATAGACTGTGTGATTGAAATCTTGAAAAGACTAATTTCCTCGAACGAGAGAGGTCATTTGATATTTAAGGGTAAACAGATCACGATTGTCTGCGTACTGCATTGTTAGGCAACGTGCAATGCACTTCCAGTCTAATGGAGTATTGTACGATTCCAGTACAATTTCAGCATGGCCTATAACTGCGTAATACACTTCGTATACCCTAATACTTTGGTGTACCTTGTATATGATCATACAAGTATGTTTGTAATATTCTATCTACCCCCTTTTTCATGAATTGAAATCACTTGGTTGTCCAATCATATCTTTTAAAAATCAAACTACGTCCGGTATTCTGTCTAATTCATAGAGGTTTTTTCGAAACCGTGGGTATATTGTTTGGTATGTACCGTAGAATAAATCTGAATTTGGGCTAACTATGATTCAACAGTTTGTCGTTCTTCGTTTTTCAGGATACTACTTACGATTCCCGTAATAAGTTGTTTGAGGGTTTCGTTTGTGCCTACACCATTTATGTTAGAAATAGAATGTTAAGATGGATTTCCTGCGGAAGGATTTTGTGCAGAGAGATTAAGGACAGAAGGTCTCCCTAAGTTTGGATTAGCCATGGTAAATTTTTTGAGCAGGAAATCACACACAATTATTAAAAATAGAATTAAAAAAAATTTACAGTCAATCTAATCAATCAATGAATATGTAAAAATATTTAAATTAAATTTTAGAATAAACTTTTTTATATAATGGATTACGATGGTTTTCTTAAACTGCAATTATTGCTTAAATTTTTACTTTGATAATATTCGTTCTTTTTACTTCTTAAAATATACTAACACAAGAACGTTTTCTAGTAATTAATGCAACTATTATTTAAATTTTTAGTTTGATATTATTTTTTTTTTTTCACTTCTTAAATTTTTTAACACTAGACTTACAATACCAAATGAATCTTAATTGGGATCACGCGAAGAGTGGCTGGTTGTTTAACTAACTCATTTAAATCCTGTGACAAATGACTTAAGGGCCTTGTTTCCTCTACTGCGTTTTTTTATTTTAAGAACAAGTGGATATACATACACCTTAAGTGCCTAAGCAAGTGTAAGATTTGTAGGAAAATGGGATAGAAAGGGAAAAGATAGTTTCTTGAGATTAGTGGTTATTTCGCTCTATGGATGGCTTCCAACACTTAATGGGGAGACTTAATTATTAATGTAAATTGAGTTAATGTTGTACTTATGGCAACTATTCACCTCATAAGATTTTAGTTGCCTGAAAAAAAGTTTTTCGTTTACGGCTGGTATTGAACCCCAAACCGTCCGATTGGGAAGACAGTATACTACCACTTAAGCCACGGCAACCCGCGGCGAACCAAATGGTGTGGTACTACTTGAGGACCTGGTGTGCGGTGCTTCTTGACGATCGTTAGTGGTTTTTGAAATAATATTTCTTGAGGACCTTTTTACTTTATATTTATTACTTCCACTTGTAATGTGTATGTACGTTTGGTCCCTGCTCGGGCGTCAGTTAAAAAATGATTTATTATTTTTTTGCTCAAAAGAACAAATTTACTGAAACTAATCAAGACTTAAACTAATTAACAACTATTTTTTTACTTAACATCTAACCTATGCTGCAATCTATTGCATTCCATATGTGTCCTCAGGTATCCGACTTCAGGTAGAAGACTGCACTTTTGTTTATTCACCCGGCATATTTACAAGACATACATATGTATGCATTTATGTAGAAATGCTATGTATCCAATCCTTAATTACTCATTTTAATTACTTATTTTGTACTGGATCGTCGACCGCCAGCTATGCTCGATCTGAATTTATTTATAGTAACCTAAGATGTCATTCGCTCGTTTGTTGACTCAGGCGATCGCAGTTTTGTTTATCCTCGTTTCAGTCACCGAAAGTATGTTTAAATTCGTCGTCGATGGAATTCGAGTTGACTTACAATAAGCAACATAAAACCCGATGTTATTTGGTCAGTGTTGTTTTAGGACATTATGACACCACTGGGAGTGGTATTGATCGTTTTTGGGGTAGGCGGCGGATGGGTGATATTGACTGCGGCGATGAAATTGTGAATGTGGCATAAGGTATTAAGGTCGACTGGACTTTGGAATTGGTTGAATTGAGGAGCAGAGTCGACGAGCGACCGAACGATGGATGATGGAGAGAGTCGTCTTGTGGCAACAACACGGTTCGGGGGCTCAGTAATCCAGATTTGTCTTTAATTTGTCCTTAATTCGAAAGTTTTTTTGTATTTAGTACATAAGTTATTTTGTAATACCATTCGCTTTTGTTAATAAAACTAAGTTTTCCTACATGGGGGCTCAACCGGGATTCACCGGATAAAACTTGGAAAATCCGCGGCGATTTAAGAAGGTGAAGTGAAACAAAGAAACGAAGGGAAGAAAATTCAAGAGAGAAGAAGTCCAAGAAAAGTTAAGAGGATAAGACGAAAGAAAGAAGTATGAAGTGAAGGGTGGAGAAAATTAGGAAGAACCGAAGTATTTTTTTCCTTCCATTTTGCAAATTGAATGGTTGAGATACTATCGTTAACCGTTCGTCAGCTACAAGCGTTCCTGAGAAGCATAGGGTTCAATGCCAAAACTGATTTGATAGATCGGATTAGAGAAAATTTCAAATGGGAAAGTGTGAAGACGTGTTGAACACCATAAGAGAAGAAGACGAAATATCTGACGAGAGCGACGACCAGTCACAAACAAACGCCCAAGACAAGGAAGACCGACAACAAACCGAGGAAGTAAAGATGTCCACAACAGCCAACTTCGTTTTCCGAGACGTGGAAGAGTCTCTGGAACAGTTCTCGGGGGAAGGGGGGAAAGATTACGCCATTTGGATGAAAGAGTTCGAAGACATCGTGCGAGTTGAACGATATACAAAAATATCTCTTCTCACGCAGACTGCTTAAGGTAGCAGCTAAGTTGGCAGTAAAAGCAACGGAGGGATACACAAACTGGGAAAAATTGAAGGCTACTTTGGGAAAAGAGTTCGGGAAGAAGACAACGACAATTTCCTCCGACACTCTATTGGAATACTTGTTCGTGATGACGCAGATTGGCAACGGTATAGACGAGATATCTCTTATTGATACAGTGACGTATCAATAGTGCATAAATCACTTGTGGAAGGAATAGAAGAAGCAAAGGTGAGTCCTCCAGGAATGATACTGAAGGGATTCGGAAATGTTCCCCAAAATACGATGAGTTCATGTATTTTAAACATACGGGTTGAAGCAGACAGTCATTGGGTTCGTTTCCAAGTGATTCCGGACAAATGGATTTCAGATAGGATATTGCTGGTCAGGGATTTTCTCCAGAAAATAAAGTATATGAAGAAGGTAAATTCAGAAAGAATAGAACCACATAAGACCTGGATGAAAATGATGTTTTCAACATTAGACTGGTAAATGATGAAGAAGAGATACAGATATGATACGTCAGTTATAGAAAGGTAATCACTGACATCGTTTTAGCTTATTCTCCCAGGAGAGTTCCAAAATCGCGCATTGAGATGAATCTCGTATTATCAGACGAAAGCCCCATATATCAGAAAGCCAGACGGTTAACACAACCAGAAAAGGAAGTGGTGTGTAAGCAAGTGGAAGGATGGTTGGACGAAGGAATCATCCAGCATAGTCGGTCAGACTTTGCTAGTCCTATCGTTCTTGTGAAAAATAAAGACGGGAATATGCGACTGTGCGTTGATTACAGAAAACTTAACACTAGAATTGTCAAAGACCAGTATCCTCTGCCGGTAATGGAGGAGGTATTAGAGACTCTTTACAAAGCAAAAGTATTTACAACGCTGGATCTCCGCAATGGTTTGTTTCATGTTGATGTAGCAGAAAGTAGCAGGAAGTATACCGCATTCCTAATTATTCTATTTATGCAAAACCACTTTCAGATTTGACCAAGAAAGACAGCGTGTTCATCTTCGGACCGGATGAAGCCATCGCATTTTAATCACTGAATGATTTATTGTGCAAAGAGCCTGTTCTTAGGCTATTCAACTCAAAGCTCGAGACAGAGTTGCATACGGATGCGAGTATGGTTGGATACAATGGAGTATTGTTCCAGAAATATGTAAAGCAACTGCATCCTGTCTTTTACATGAGCTTCAAGGAACTCTAGCGGAAAAGAATTATACCAGCTATGAGCACGAAGTTTTAGCCATAGTAAAGTGTATCAAGAAGCTACTGGGAATAAAGTACAAAATCTATACAGATTGCAAGGCGTTCCAAGCTACAATGAATAAAAAAGACCTGTGTCCACGAGTAGCCAGATGGGCAACCATGTTACAAGAATACTCTTGCGAGGTTTTGAACCGATCGGAATCATCCATGCGCCACGTGGATGCACTCAGCCGAAATTCAGCTGTATTGCGAGTCGAGGATGGAATCATTGAAAGGATTTAAGAGATCTTGAGGTAAAAATGAATTCTGTCAGTTAATAATGGATATTCTTTTGGCAATAGGAATTTATAAGGACTACGAAGTGAGGAACGACCTATTGTACAAGTTTGTACAATAAGTTTGCCTTAGGCTATGCAATAAGAGATCCTGAGAGACATGCTCAGGGTGGGTCACTTTATCTCCATTCTGGCTGCCAGAAAAAACGGAAAAGCAGAGGGATTTCTACACCCGATCGGAAAAAGCGACATACCTTTGCACACTTATCACATGGACTATTTGGGTCCGCTTCCTTCGACTAATAAATTTTATAATTATCTCTTTGCGATGGTTGATGCATTTACCAAATTCGTGTGGATATACCCAGTAAAAACAACAGAGAGCGAGGAAGTGAACAGCAGGAAGTTACAAAAGCAAAGTAAAGTTTTCAGAAGTCCAGCGCGTATTATATCGGATCGAGAGACAGCTTACACCACTAACATACCATATTCAAGGAATACTGTGAACAAAACGGTATTCACCACATTTTAACAACAACTGGGGTGCAGCGCGGAAACGGACAGGTGGAAAGAATGAACCGCATCATAGTGGAGGTACTTTCCACGGTATCAGTAGAGGATGCTACGAAGTGGTTTAAAGACGTTCCTCACGTTAAAAGGGTGATTAACTAATAAAAATAACGGTATCACAGAGTACCAAGCGAAGTCCTTTTCAACTAATGTTTGGTAAGGCATAAGGTAAGGAAGGCAGCTAAACAAGGGATACAGAAGGTGCAGGAGGAGAATAAGAAGACATTCAATCGGAAAAGGAAGGCATCCAGATTTTATCAGCTACATGATCTAGTAGCCATCAAGAGAACGCAAATCGGCACTGGCCTTAAACTATCCATCAAGTTTATGGGGCCATACGAAGTAATCAACATCAAGTGGAACGACCGATACGATGTCCGAAAAGTGAGTGAGCATGAGGGACCTAACATAACATCCGCTTCAGCCGATCACATAAAACAATGGGTGAACGACAGTGATGACGACGAATTGGAAGATGTTCAGTTCCGACTGAGGACAGTCGAGTAAGTTAAGGTTGGCCGAGTGTAGAAATGCTATGTTTCCAATCTTTAATTACTCATTTTGTATTAGATCGTCGACCGCCAGCTGCGTTCGATCTGAATTTATTTATATTTCCAATAACGACTTCACAATTTTTTTTTTAAATAAAGGGCAAACCATTTGAGATATTTTAAAAACTTTATTATTGGCTTAAGGTACAATGAAGACATTTATGAATGGAACTCGACTTCGTTCATATGGCCACCGCGGGCACGTTTGAAGCGGTCGATTCGTTGGACCCAATTTTCAACGACTCGGCCACACATTTCGGCCGAAACGGCCGCTATTTCGCGTTCTATGTTGGCTCTGAGCTCTTTCAACGTCGTCGGCGTGTTGGCATAAACCAATGACTTAACGTAGCCCCACAGAAAATAGTCAAGCGGCGTTAAATCGCACGAACGAGGCTGCCAATCGACTGGCCCATGTCTTGAGATAACACGCTTACCATACTTACTATTCAATAAATCGATTGCAGCGTGTGCTGTGTGGCTTGTTGCACCATCCTGTTGAAACCACATGTCGTCCAAGTCTATATCTTCCAATTCGAGCCAAAAATAATCGGTGATCATGGCGCGATAACGTTGACCATTCACAGTAACGTGACGATCGTTATCGTCGACGAAAAAATAATAATTCTTTTGGGTTTTCCAAATTTAGAAAAATAAACCACCTTTTTGCATCTCCAATTTAAGTGTATAATACGTCTCGTTAACGCCACTTTGCATTGATTCCTTTGTGTGATAGGTGGAAATTTGTTTGTGTACCTCCTCCTCGGTTTGGATTTCAGCAGCCTTCTGTGAACACTTAATAAATTTGACATTTGCAATTCGTGAGAATAGCTGTATAATAACTTGTTGGACCTTGTTTTATTAATGGTCCTCAACTTCTGAATATATTCCTATTATTTCTTTGTTTATGAATCTTGTTAAAACATTTTTGATTTTACTTACTTCTTCAAGTGGGTTCAGATAAGTTATCCTTCTATTATGTAAAATTTTAATTTCTTTCTTAACATTATAAATTAATAAAAGTTGCGTTTTGTACTTTTTAACGATATCCTCTTTAATCTAGTTGTTGTTCCTCAACAGTGTGCATGGTTTCTGTTAGTTCCATATGTGATTCGGTGTCGTTATTTTCTAAGCTGCTTAACCTGCAACCTTATTGTCCTTACCTTTAAGATATTCTATAGTAAAATTGTACTCTTGTAGTTTCAATAACTATCTTTGATTTATCTGAGAAAATTCTTTACCTTTTCATAGGGTTTTCCAATATGGACTTGACAACTTTGAATTTAATTTGTGAACGCACTCTTTCACTAATCATCAAACTATGACTGTCAATTAATTCAACATTTTCATCATGGTAAAGTACACTAATGATCAACGTCTGCAAATTATAAAAATTTTCTACAGATATTCGGAGTCGGTGACTGGAACTTTAAGAGCGTTAACTCTAATTTTCGGTCGTAATTCTCGCCCTAGTAGGCAGGCAATAACAAGTTTAGTGCAAAAATTTGAGTCTACATATTCGTTGTGTGATATTGCCGTGTCAATGAGACAACGGGTTGGTCGAAGTGTCGAAAATATCGCTGCTATTCAGATGTCCGCAGCAAACGATCCAAATCAGTCAATTCCACGGCGTTATCAAGAATTGGGCACCGCTCAGACCACATTATGGCGTATTTTGCGTGAAGATCTTGGTTTACACCCCTACAAGATCAAGCTGACTCAAGAATTGAAGCCGATGGACCATTTGAAGCGACGTACGTTCTCCGATTGGGTTCTGGAGAAGATGCGCCAAGATGATGAATTTCATCGCAAAATCATCTTCAGTGACGAGCTCATTTTTGGCTCAATGGGTTCATCAATATGCAAAATATGCATTATTGGTCGGGTGAAAACCCACATGTGCTTCATGAACCACCACTTCATCCACAAAAAATAACTGTTTGGTGCGGTTTGCATGCCGGCGGCGTTATTGGGCCATATTGTTTCGTCGACGATAACGATCGTCACGTTACTGTGAATGGTCAGCGTTATCGCGCCATAGTCACTGATTATTTTTGGCTGGAATTCGAAGACATCAACAGGATGGTGCCACAAGCCACACAGCACACGCTACAATCGATTTATTGAAGAGTAAGTATGGTAAGCGTGTTATCTCAAGACATGGGCCAGTTGATTGGCCACTTCGTTCGTGCGATTAAACGCCGCTTGACTATTTTCTGCGGGGCTACGCTAAGTCATTGGCTTATGCCAACACGGCGTCGACGTTGGAAGAGCTCAGAGCCAACATTGAATGCGAAATAGCGGTCGTTTCGGTCCAAATGTGTGGCCGAGTCGTTGAAAATTGGGTCCAACGAATCGACCGCTGCAAACGTGCCCGCGGTAGCCATATAAACAAAGTCGAGTTCCATTCATAAATGTTTTGATTGTTTTATTCTTTATTAAAAATTCTTTATCTGTGACACTATAATTTTTTTCGTGATCGTTTAGAGTTCTTGAAATAAAGCAGACTGGATGCCCATTTTGTGATAGAATGGCACCAATAGCATGATTACTGGCGTCCGTTGATAAGACAAATGGCTTATCATATTCAGGGAATTTTAAAATAGGATGTGCCGTAATTAAGGCTTTTAGATTTTTGAATGCCGATACATATTGTGAGTCATTTATATTTATTTTCTCCTCTTTTTTTAGGTATTTTATCATATAGGGTGTGCTACCTTAGAATAATCTTTTATAAACTTAAGGTCATACCTTTCATACCTTTCTCAGTTTTTGGTATTTTCAAGTTTTCGATTTCTGAAAATTTTGTTTGCATTTGGTTTTAACCCATCTTTAGTTAAACTGTGTTCTAAGAATTCAGTATTTTATTTCATGAAGCTACATTTATCGGCCTGAATTTTTAGATTGTGTTATTGCAATCTTTTAAATATTTTCTCTAAAGACTTTAGATGTTCTTTAAGACTTGTAGATAATATTAAAATATCATCAAGATATACAACACAAATTTTGTTTATATACTCCCGCAAAATATTATTCATCATCCTTTGAATCGTAGCAGGTGCATTCTTAAGCTCGAATGGTATTCTAACATATTCATAAAGGCCTGATGGTGTCACAAAAGCATTTTTTTTGGATATCACGTTCTGCTACCAGAATTTGTTGATAGCCCTAAGCTAAATCATTGCTAAAATATTGAGCTTTGCCCAATTTATCCAAAATACTTTCTACGGTTGAAAGAGGGTATTTATCATCTACTGTTACCTAATCTAATTTTCTATAGTTTGCAACAGTTCTATACTTTTTTTCTCCAGAATTATCAATTTTTTTCGGAATTACTATAATTGGTGAACTGTAACGACTATTGCTTTTTCTAATAATAACCTGTTTCTCTATTTCATCTATTGGTTTTCGGACTTCTGCTTCATGTTTTGGTGGATATCAATAGAGTTTAGAATTGATTTGTTCATCTGTGGTGGTGTTAATTTCATGAACCACTGTATTCATGTTTGTCAAGTGGTCTCCTTTCCGAAATATCAGTTTTTTGTATTTATTAAGAAGTGCTTCAATGGATTGCTTTTCCTTATCTTTGAGATGATCTGTCTGAATGTACCTAGCTTCACATGCTTCTAACGTATTTAATTCGTTGAGTAATTTGGTTAAGAAGGGAAGACGGATATCATTCATCAATAAGATTTCTTGGCTTTGCAAATCTATTATTTTAGCGTGTTGCGTTATCCAATCTATTCCGATTAAAAATTCGTATGGTTTGTCCAATGCTATTTTTGTCCATCTAGCATTATGTGGCATTTTAAATTGTTCGGGACACTTGGATTTTACTTCTTCCTCTTTTACGAGATCTTGAACTACTAGGATGTTCTGCTATCTTCTTGTATAACTCATTAGGTACTCTTTTGAAATTTAGAAGGCTGATTGTAGAACCCGTATCAATTAAGGCTAGAAAATTATTGCTTTCTAATGTTATTTCAATAAATTTTTTTTTTTTTTATCCGAGGCTAGTTGATAAAAAACTTGTTTTCTATCTGATTCAATTCCTCTTTAGTACTAAGAGTATCTACTTCCATTTGATTCTCCCTACTTTTTCTTGATCTGTGTTGTCCAGAGTTCTTATTGTTAGTATTACCATAATTATCTTGGACTCTTACTTGATTTGAATGGGGAAGTGGCTTTGATTGCTCTCCTCCATTTTGTCTAAATTGTCCTGATCTCTGAGGTCTGTTACCATTAAACGTGTTATCACTTTTCGTTTGTGGTTTTTGATTCTTAGAGTTTGGTGTCTTATGTTGGTTGTTGTGTGATTTATAACCCTTTTCTATATTAAGTTTATATTTATCTTGACCTATGTATTTGTGTTATGTAGCCCTAATGCTCGACAAAGAATATTTATTATAAATTTCGCCAGCTAATGCACCGGCTGTAACTTCTTTGATTTTTAAAATAAGTGTACTGTTTAAACAAGCTGCTATTTCAAGACCCTGATCACTGAAGGCAGCACATTCAGTAATATTATTAACAATGTTTTGGACTACATCTCATAATTGGTTCATAGTAAATACCTTAATATTATTGATGTCCTTTATGATACCGATCTGGTCCTTCGTTGATCGGTAATGCAGTTTAAACTTCTCCTTGTACTCAACCCTTGTTGCTGAAACATCGCTTGATAAGTAATTTTTCGCGGCACCAATTATTTTTTCATTATAAATTACCCGAAATACTTGTGGGGCTTGTTCACCAAATTCTAATAAGGTTTGATCAATTATTTCTAAAAACGATGGTAACGTCCCCGATTCACCACTGAACGGTTGAACTAATTTTATCTCTTTTCCTACTGCGGCTCTCCAGTTCTGTGGCTGGTTTTGTCTCACTAACAATTCTGTTAGTGTAATTAGACATTGTTCCATTGAAGCTTGTTGTTGAGCCATTTCGCACTAACTATCACTTTATTTCACATTTTTTTCACTTTTCTTCTTTAATCCGTTTTCTTTGTGTATTGGTAAATTTTACTTCACTACATTTCGTTGTTCCGTCTTACGAATTGTGTTGCGATCTTGACCTTTCACTATTTGTTACACTGTGATTATATGGTCATTTATTTCGTAGTGATGTTTCACGTTGTCGTATAGTGGTTTTCACAATATACCGTCACTTAATTCGCACTTATTCTTCTCTCTCGCATTTTTTTTTTTTTTTTTAACTTTTACACTTGTTCTTAAACCGCAAAAAAAAAAACCGATTTTACTTTAGGTTTTTCGTATCTTCTACTTTTTTGCCGAATAGAGGATTACCGACTGCGCCAGTTATGTATCGCGTTGAGAACCGAAAGAAAAAAAACAATTTATTAATTTCTTATCGGTCAACGGGGACCATTCGTTTATTATGAAAAATTTTAAACTTAACTTAGGCTATGATGACCCTCCGTCTTAGTCGTCGTTGCGATCAACAATGGCTATAAACGAAGTACTGGACGCTTGCCCATAATTAGTTTATCGCTTTTATAGCCGTTAATTGTTGAGTCTGCAGTATTGCTTTTAGTGTCATTTGCTGATATTGGGGGACTTGCATTGTGTGACCCGGTTCTTGCTGGTTTGGGTGAATTGACCGAGAATTGCGGAATTGCTTATGTTACTCACGCGTTGTGTGCAAACATAAATCAACCTAAATCCCTTGAGCGCACGCAAATTAAAAAAAAAAAAAAAAAAAAAAACACTTATAGTGTCGCAGATAAAGTATTTTTATCGATGCAGTTAATTATTTCCTTCTATTTTTCAACAGGAACAAATATAAAATCCAAGCATATTAGATTAAGTCCAGTCGAGGAACAATAACTTTATCACATAGGTATTAAAAAAGAAATCGTCGACAGGTACAAAAGGCAACTTATGTTAACATACAATGTTAGAAGATAAAGATCTCTCAAGGGAAATGAAAATACAATTAGTACTAGATAATTATAATAATTGATTTCATTCTACAACTTGAACAACACCTAAATAAGCTAAGGAAGAAATTAATTAACAGACAATAAATAATATAATTCAGAAAACTAAAATAAACTATATATGTATACATATATATATATATATATATATATATATATGAAAATTTAATGAAGAACGAGAAGATAAGGGGGAACAAAGACAAGTAGGTCCAATAAAAAAAAAAAAAATAAAAACACGTTAGACGAAAAAAAATTAAACTAGATATACCATATATAGATAGATCAAGAATTTAAACAATGTACACTAAACAAATTTTAAAAGACGACATATTTAAACTTACAGGTGGACATATCTAAACCACGGACTGGTTTCCAAATTGGGAAGTTCGGTGTTGAATACAAAAATCAAGTAAAATGAGTAATTGACTACAAAACAACAACAAGCCAACTTCCACTATTAATTTAGTCTCCCCATTAAATGTTGGATGCTACCAATAGAGCGAAATAAACACTGAGCCCACACATCTTTCTTATTCTCGCTATCCAATTTTCCGAAAAACTTAAAACGTGCTCCGGCATTTTAATATATAGAATGATACCCTTTCAATGTTTAGTTCTTAAAAAAAAAAAAAATAAAAAAAAATAATAAAAAAAAAAAAACATTGATAATTTTGATACCGAATAGACACGGAACACTACAGATAACACTAATCAATGAGCACTCAGGATATTTAAAAAATAAGGTGGAAACAATGCAAATCACTAATCAAACTGATATTATTCTACATACATCGTATAAATTCAGAAGACATATTACCAACAAACATTACACTTAAAACCAATACAAAACAAAGAATAGGAACATAAATAGCTAAAATTAACTCAATAACACCTAGAAGAACAACAGGACAGAAAATATAATAGTAAATGCAGAAAAATGACTTTCCAACATTCAACAGCATGAGAAAGCTATCCGCGCGATGGGTGCCGCCTTTGCTCACACCAGAAAACAAGCGCAACCTTGAGTCCACTTCAAAGAGGTGCTGGCCCTGTTTTATCGAAATCTGGAGGAGACTCTGAGCCATTTCGTGAACGTCGATTCATTGGTACATACTAGAGACAAAAGAACAATCGAAACATTGATTTTTGCCCAAAAATGAACGTGCTCCAAAGAAGGCGAAGACTGTGCCTTCGGCCGAAAAAGCGATGGCCACCGTTTTTTGGGATGTGGTGTCCAAGTTATCTATTTGGAGAAGATAAAAACAATTACAATTACGACACTAGATCGATTTATTGAGCCGATTCAACGACGATTTAAAGAAAAAACGACTATATTTGGCAAAGAAAGAAGTTCTTCTATTACGATAACGCACCGGCTCACACCTTCGCAGTCGTCACAACTAAATTGGCCGAATTGAACTACGAATTGCTCCCTATCCTCTGTATTCTCCGGATTTGGCTCCCTGCGACTTCTTTATGTTCCCAAATCTTAAAAGATAGCTGGCTGGAAAGAAGTCTATTAAAAATTGAAATTGAAATAAATTTTCAAAACCTATAAAAGTTTCGTTGTCAATTCTTATCCGGGTATTCATCAAAGAGCCCTCGTATTCTCAGAACTAAAGAAACAAAAGAATATACAAGATTGATTTCTATAAACTAAAGTTGTTAAAAATAGGAGAAAAGATTGATAACTACATAATCAAATAAGAAAAATTTGAAATATATAGTAAAGAAGAATATATTGTAGAAAGAGAAAATAAATCTAACACTTATCAACCCGATGGTACTTCATAGAATTTGAAGTTATGTAAATACTTTAGCGAAAAACTGTAAACTAGGATATAATAATGAGATTCAAATTTATCGTGTAGATGAGCAAACTTATTCAAACATACTAATAAAAACTATCTTAAACAAAATTGTGACGAACGAAAATTGGAACTTAATAAAAATTACTTTCTTAACTTTCGCAACTTTCAAATACTTTTCTTTTTCTTTATAAGAGTATATAAAAGATGTTGTGAATTACATCCGGATGAAAATGTTCACTCGCATATAACATCTTTCCCGGAACGGTAGCATTCAGACCATGGTCCCATGCCATGAGGTCCGTTGCTTGATTTCGGTGATCTAGTGAGAACCGATTCTTTTAGTGTGGCGAGGCCGCTGACATATAAAATAACTTAACTTAATGAGTCATTCGAAAATAAAAAACAAAAAACATTCCAAGATAAATACTTTTATCCTCATACTAGCCTGAAATCTACCTTTGTCAAAGCTACAATATTTAATTATATTGTATTGTAATTTTTAAAATATTAAAGAAATAACAAAATTAAAATAAAACAAAAATATGGTATATCTTACGGTTCTAGCGTAACACATGAGCTGAAAAGTCAGTGGCGTTTTATAGTAAAACATAAAATTTTTGCAAAATTCAACTTTATTTATCAATATAGTTGCCTTCAAGGGCGATACACTGATTGAAACGATTTTTCAATCTTTTGATACCAGTTTTGTAGTACGATTTCGGTTTAGCCTCAAAATTGGCCTCTGGCGATTACTTCTTCATCGGTCTTAAATCTCTTTCCGGTGAGCATTCTTTTGAGGTCTGCGAACAGGAAATAGTCGCTGGGGGCCAAATCTGGAGAATACGGTGGATGGGGAAGCAATTCGTAGCCGAATTCATTCAATTTTGCCATCGTTTTCATCGACTTGTGACACGGTGCATTGTCTTGATGAAACAGCACTTTCTTTTTCTTTAAATGCGGCCGTTTTTCTGCGATTTCATCCGTCAAACTCTCCAACAACGCAGTGTAATAGTCGCTGTTGATAGTCTGCCCCTTTTGGAGATATTCGATGAAAATTATTCCATGTGTATCCCAAAATACGGATACCATAGCCTTGCCAGCCGACTGCTGAGTTTTTGGTCATTTTGGACGAGGTTCGTCGTCTGCTCGCCACTCAGCTGACTGCCGATTTGACTCTGATGTGAAGTGATGGAGCCTCTGGTAAAGTATATATATGAATATATATATATATGAATTTGGAGTTGCGATACCGTTGTTAGGTTTGGCACTTGGAATAAATGAGTTAGTAACCGTGGTATTGTATTGTATTGAATTTTATTGTATTGTATTGTATTGTATTGTAATTGTAAGCGTATTGTAAGCGACCTAAGAGTGCATGGTGTTTTGAACTCTATGATTCCATTTCCTGTCAATGCAATGTTATAAGTAACTCCATAAAAAATAAGATTACAGTTTTTGTTGGAAACTAATGAAATGACACAATTATTTGAGATCCATTCATCTTGTGATGGTATTTTGTGTAAAATGCAAATTGCTCCATGATTCAAAAGGCCATTTCGCAAGCGTTCATTTTTACTTGGTGAAATTGAGTTGGAGGCAGCTGTGTGCAAAAGTAATTTATTGCTGAAACTGCCTTGCAAGGTTATAACTTTATTAATGTAAGGCCGATGAGTTTGTCTTCGTGTCTCAAAATAACTGGTAAATAGGGATGTTTATGCTAGCCAAAAAGCTTTTGTTGTAATTAGAGAATGCTTGATTGTCTGACAGTGGTACGAGTATAAGCATTTCAAATACGACTAAAGCATTTAAAATGCGTCACTTAACTGTTGATATTCTTAACACTTCGTCTGCGCTGTGGCAAATACTTTGAGGGTATTAAAATCGATTGAGCGCGCGTAAATTACAAAAAAAAAAAAAAATAAATAAATAAATAAATAAATAAATAAATAAATAAAAAAATAAATAAATAAAAAATAAAAAGAAAAACATATCTTATGTTGGCAGACTTGGTAGATGAAATCTCTTTGGAAGTTGCTTTGGCGTTAAAAGTTGTGGATTAATCTTCAAAATTGGTATTAACTAAGATTAAGTAAGAAGTTTAATATGCCACTAATTGGTTGAGGCCGAGAGCATTCTGTGTCTTCTCAATGCAATTAAATGCCTTTGCCAGATTTTCGTTCAGTGCGCGGAGGCTGCTGATAAATCTCGATCGTATTTCGTTTGAGGATTTTTAAAGCCGAATCTGAAATAGAGCTTTGTTTTTTAATAAGGTTTGCCAAGTTAAATTTATGTTGATTTGCCGAGTTTATATAATCTTGAATATCTTAGGCATGTTCCTGATCAAGGACACCAAACAAACTATAATTTACGTCGAAGCTTATTTCAAATATATACGTTCACTATTTAAAAATACATCCGATAGCAGTGAAGCAATCTTCAGTATCTTCTTTTACTGATCATACTGTATCATGTTAGGCTTTAATGTACATTAAAGCACATCCAAGCAGAGTTTCCCCCCTTGAAAGTACTATATACCACAGAAAAGTGTTACGGTCGAGTATATACATATATTTTAAAGTGTTAAATTTGGCTAAGCTATTATTTACTGAATACGAGTATCTTAACTAACCGCTATGTAGAGAGTTGGGTGAAGTTCTTTATTCGAAATAAACTACGTTGTCTAGGAAGTTGAACGGATATCCCTTTTGGGGATTGAACTATTAAAACCGCGAATCAGCTTATAATTCCGATCGATGACAAGAATTTTATACCAAAAATTGTCGATAGTAGGTCGATAGGTTTTAAAGACATTTTTTGCACAAAGTCTTTCCATTTGCTGTAGATACAAATTTAGTTCGGTGAGCTCAAGCCAATGGTTTGCTAGGTTGTAATATACGCAAACGTTTCAAAAATTATTAATCACCCATAGACATTAAATATCGAAATACATCTCCGCTGCATATAACTTATACAAACAAGTCGAATGATTGTAAAAGTCGTATATGCAGACATGACTAACCGTGCGAAAAGTATCGTAAAAGTAAAGATACCTTTGTTATTTTCCCGCTCCTGAGGGTTTTTGATGCGAATTTCCTTCGTCCCACTTAGCCTTTTTTCTTTAATTTTTGCCCCACCGAAGTTCGTTCGTTGCTTATCATAGAAAATATTGTTACACAAACCCCCTTCTGCCTATGAAAATCTAATTGATAAATGTTTCTGTTTGGTCCTCAACAATTTCAATATGTACTGCCTTGGTGGAAAAAAAAACACAAAAATTGCAAAACAAGGTTTTGAGGGGTTCTAACGTCATTTTATAACTCTCTCCGCTTTGGCAGGTTTCCCATAAACAACTTAATTGATGTTGGCTTTGACCAACACATCTGATCTAGTATTACTGTCAAGAAATCGGTATGATCGCTCTGTGAAAAATATGCAAATTTGTTGTATACAAATGTGTTAGTAGTAAATTTATACCACCATTGTTCTCTGGCAACATTATTTGATTTTTATCATACAGTAAAATTTTAGAGTTTGTTAATCTACTTCCAACCTTCTAATTCATTATCTCTTCCTAATTTTCTTTCTAATGACAGTAACCTTAAACTCGCTACTTCCCGATAATCACCTAAGCAACGTGGATTCTTGTTTTCCTTACAACTAACTAACTTTTTGTTGATTAAAAATTTCGCCTTTGCCTTGAAGAGCTCTTACCCTAATAGACTTGACGGGAATATAGTATATTGGCTTATATACTTCTCATATACTGTGAGTCATTTGATTTAAATGTAAACGACGCGTCGTAGCAAATTTCGCTTGAGAGCCATGTCTTTCTATTCCACTTATGGGGGTGTCTGAACGATACCTTAAAACACTTAATGTTTGCGCAAGTGCTGTAGTTATAAAACGTAGATAAGATCCCGAGTTTAACAACATACGGCAAGGAATTCGTGTTTCATATGCTGATTTCAACTGCTATTGCTAGGTGATTAATAGTGGTTTTAACCTGGAATCCACTACTGCATTGACCGATTGACTCCCACCCCATTGACCTAGCTGATATAGGCTGATTACTGTCATTTGGTTTGATTGTCTATTTCTGTTAGACTAATAGTTTTGATTCCCATTTCCGATGTAATAATGCGTTGGCATTGCATTCTCAGCAACCTTTCTGTTGATACATGTTAAAAAGAAAGTTCGATTTTAAACAGTTCTGACATGTCCGAAGATGTTCCATAGTCTTCTCGCGATCGCCAGCTGAAAAATGATGGACATTTATACATTTACAAGAGTGGCCAGATAAAAACGATAAGGACACGAACCCACGTTCGGTCTGCCTGCGTCCTCGATTAAGGCTTCTATTGACAGGTAGGTCTCAAACGAGCACAACTGCAGATGGCACAGCTTCGCGGGATGTAGGCAAACCAAACAAATGCTTTTCGACAAATGCTTCCTTTAACAAGAAAGACCGCAGATTGCTAACTGGCGTCGGGACAAGACATTACACCTTTGCAAAGCACTTAAATGTGCTGGGTATAAGTGACACAATATCCTGCAATGCATGCTGCGAAAGTGATGACGATACCGCGGAGCACTATCTCTGGAAATGTCCGACTTACGTTCGCATCCGGCTGCAGATACTCGGCACTGACGTGGTGATTGCTGGTTGTAGGTACCTTATCACTGAAGAGCTTACTGATCTTTTTTCGTAAGTGTGAAAGATTTCATTAAAATGAACTTTACAAAAAGTACAATGGACATGTTCTTTATCTAAGTGCTTTGTTCCGACTTAAAAAAAAAAAAAAAAAAAAAAAAAAAAAAAAAAAAACATCCGTATAAACCTGAGACAATTGATGGGAACTGTATCTCCTTCCTCATTTCGAAAGAAATAAGGTCGATGATGCCGCCATGCCATAAACCGCACAAAACACTCAATCTTTGTGAATGCGTTGATGCTTGGCCGAACACTTATGGATTGTTTTCGTTCCAATAACGGCAATTTTGCTTGTAGACATAGCCGCTGAATCAAAAATGGGCCTCGTCCGAGAAGATAATTTTTTGGCCAAAATTCGGATCTCCGGTTAACATTTTCATCGTCCAATTACCGAACTCACGGCATTTTCTATATTCACGAAATAAGCCGGGTTGACTTTCTGGCGGTGCCCAGTTCAGCTGATCGGCGCCGAATCGATATTTCTGCATCTTCTTCGATACTGGCCTCTAGGGTGTCTATGCTTTATTCATTTCGCATCAATCTATGTCTGGTTTTCACGGTGTGACGAATGACGACGAACATGATGCATGATGACCACCGACCTCACGACGAAATTCACGTTGCGTGTTTACAAGTGAGCCGGAATTCTGATAATATTTTTTTTTAATAATTTCCACACGTAATGGTAAATCTTACTAAATTTCTTGACAGCCGAGTGTCATTGATTACTTTGACAGCTGCTGAAATATAACAATAGGAAAAACTGTCATTATGTTACTATCTGGTCACCTAAGCTGTACATTGGGCAGCCGTCCTTATTTATTGTAACAACTGTGACTGGTTTCTTTTTCTCGTCTTTGATGGTCTGCAAGATGTCAAATCTCATTTCGAAAATTCGTGGGAACTGCTTCCAGTGTCATCAATTTTCGCGGTCTAATTTTTACAGCTTGATGTGGACTACGATGGGATTCCAATTCGTGATTGCAACCCAAATCTTAAGTCACTTGCACAGATTCCTTAATTGTATCTTGAAGCTTTTTCACAGCTGATTCGGTTCCTGTTGCAGTGGGCAATCCCAACAATCAATTCAATTGCGCAAATAATAATAGTTATATTTTTGTTACCATACCGATCAACCAATATTATTCATGAAATTTTATCGTTGTCGTCTGTGGGCTGTAGATTTTGTATCATATTGTGAGCTTCTTCTGCTACCTTGGGTCTTAAAAAAATTTTAAATTTCTGAGCATTGGAAATTGGTTGGTCGCAGATCAGTTATTTAAAAAAATAATAGAATTGGCGCCAGTTAATATAACATCAATTCAACTTTTAACTGCTGCACTAGTTGATGCTGGGAAGTTTGATGCACTGGATATTGTATGTGTTTGTAGGTATCTCAGTTAATTGCTCTTGAAGCTAAAAGTACAATTCAATATCGCTCTCGGTTGCTTCGCCCTCAAGCTTTTGAAATAAATTTGACGTCTCCTTTATAATTTGCTGAAGGCTGTTCAACTTTATGCTGAAGATCTTTGGATCAGATTAGTTCAGGTCCGACTTATATCTCTTTACGGATGTCTGCAGAATACACCTAAGGAATTTAAACGCTTTTTGGGCTGGGATTGGTCTTGTGTTAAAGGCTTGGCAATTCGAAATGCTGCTTTTGGTGTGGCAGCTGATCCTTCCTACCCGTGTTCCTTGATTCATAGACCTTGTTTGTCTCGTCGAAGTATCCCTTGATGCAGTACTCGTGTCCTATACAGACATATATTCGTCGTAATGATCCCGAATTTCACTATCGTTGGAATCGATATAAATCTCAAATACATTTTCATTTCCCAACTTCTTTCTACAATCTTGCAATTTTTTTCACAGTTTTACGCTCCACGTCGTGGAGCGAGCGGGAGATCAACTTTCCTTATCAATCTCTTCTTGCAAACTGGAAAGTTCTAATTATTTAATAATTTTTTTTATCACTTTCTAATTAATATTTTGTAATGTCTTTACACACTTTCTTTTTGTATATTTATAATTTTTCCATATTTTTAGAGAGGTCCTGTCACGGTCCCCAAAAATTGTTCTCAACAAAAATTAACGTCGTTTTCTCTTGCCGCTCGTTTTTGCGTCTTATGAGATATAATGACTATTTCTGCGAAAACGTACCATGTGACCAAAATTGTCGATAACATATTTAAACCGTGGGACCAGGCAAAATATAAGTTTATGTAAAAAAATAAAATTAATTCAGGCACATTGGTTTCGCCTTTATTGGGTACCTGGTACTAACTTATAATTTCATTTGAATAGCCATCATTTATTGGCTTATTTGCTTAAGACAGCTGTTGACAATGTTCTAATGTAAACATGCAATCAACGCACTAGCCGCTGCCGTCAGCAATCCTGTTCCAATTGGGGAGCTTGTGCGGATGTTGGATTGTTCTTTAAAGTTATACTTGCACGGATTCGGATTACAAATTGTGCATGCAAATGAAAATTGGTTCGCACAATTTCGAAATCTTTTATCACACGGTAACTATCGTTATAATAAACTAAATCTACATTTGTAAATTTGTATTGGGTATATATATTAATACGTGCGGTTTTTTTTTTTTCAAAATTTGAACGTTTATTTAAGATGTATTTCTAGTATTATTCAAAGTATTGCCCATCTGAAGCTATGACTTTTTCTCATCTTTCTGGCAATTTGTGGATCCCATCCCAAAGAATGAATCAAGCCAATTTTTGATATTCTGCTCTGATGTGAACCGTATTTCAGTGAGGGCGTTCTGCATCGACCGGAACAAATGGTAGTCAGAAGGGGCAACCCAAAGTTTCTGCGAGCTCTTCTTGTGTTTGGCAACAATCTTCATAGAGTAATGCTTCCAGTTCTTCATCTTCAAATTTTTTTGGCTGCCCAGGACGTTCATCGTCTTCCAAGTCAAAATCACCACTTTTAAATCATGCATACCACTTTTTGCACGTTCGCTCAGCTAGCGCATGTTCACCATAAACTTCCACCAAAATACGATGACTTTCGGCAGCAGTTTTCTTCATATTAAAGTAATGAAGAAGAACTTCCCGCAAAAACACTTTTTCAGGCACAAAGTTCGACATATTTGAGTGAAAAAAAGTATTGTTGTTTACGCTTAAAATAAATGATATATACTGAAATGACGTACAGTGACAGTAGCTTTCCAACACATATTCCAATGGGATAATAACAATGGAATAATATAAGTTGCGCCATCTCTTAGCAAACAAAAATTAAGTTATAGACCCATTATTAAACGTCAGATTAAATTATTGACAAAGCTGTAAAACGAATGAGCCGGGGGCGTAAGTTGAACCAGACAATACACCTTCCGACATGTGGGCGACAATCGGAAACTTTTAATTTGAATGGGTTGCTATTTTATTTCTTAAATTGATGAGACTTTATCGAATGCCGTAAAGGTAAAGCCAACACTAGAAATTGCAACAACTACCGATCGGTGAAACTAATGTCACATACTATGAAAATGTACAAACGAGTTCAAGACAGTCGGCAACGGAATATTATTAAACTCTGTGACAGTCGGCTTTGTTCGAGGCAGATCGACATATGATGCCATTCAAAGTATATGAGTAATGATAAAAAACTTTCGCAAAACTTCGAAGGATCTGCATATCATTTTCATTAACTTAGAAAGAGCATTCAAGAGAGTTCCCATGAATTTGGACAGCGCTAAGATCTGAATAGCATTTATAAGAATGATAGGCTATATATGTGATGATGTCAAAACTTAAATGCACATCGAGAATGGTATATGTATAATAAAGTTGGAGTACACCAAGGCAGTTTACTTTATACTGTCATGTAAGATTCTCTATTGAATCAACTCAGCATTCGGAACAACTTCTTTTCTTTCCGCCGATGATGGCGCTTTTATGGACAACGAAATGACAGCTACTAAGCACTTCTTAATAGCTTCAGAAAGATGCTAGAGATAACGCGTTACGAATTATTCGTACAAAAACCGAATATCTACATTGCATTTTTCCAAACCAGCTAGCCTTCGCAAAATTTTAATACTTACGCGTTGTCATTAACTACCAAGAAAATTGCGATGACGACGTCGGTCATAGGGTTAGTGCGGGGTGGCCTAAATGACGCGAAATCTCTACTGTATATTGTGACAGGAAAATGCCATTTAAACTCAGAGTTATGTTAAACTTTAACATACGCATCGCTATGTTGGACGATGTACTAAAATTATATATAAAAATTGATAGGGACAAAAATGAAAATGTTACGAATCTTAACGGGTGTAATAAAACACGCTCTTATAAGAAATGTGCGCATTTGCGGACGTTTGCACGTAAATAATTCAGTAATAGGTACGAATAAAAAAAACAGCTGGCTTTGCCGTATTCAACAAAGGACGTCGGAAAATCCGATCTAAAATGCAATAGAGACCCAAGTTTCAGCCAAGGTTCAAAGAAGAAACTCGATGAATAGTAGCTGGATCTCTCAAATGCGAAACATTATCAAACTCTCGGCCACGCTAATCTGAAATACGACGGCCTCTAGAGTGGTTCCAAGGTCCACAAGATTTGCCAATCACACCAATGGTGTGGTGCATCGACGCTTAGGACAAAACGTCACTATAGGGAGCTAAAACTTTGAGTTAGTAAGGCGCTTTATCTACCTCGAGTCCGTTATTAAATCTGACAACACTTCTAGCACAGATATAGAAGAATCACTTTTGCCAATCGCTGTTTCTTTTGGTTTAGAAGGTGGTTGATCTCTAGATCTACCAAAAAGACATTATACGATACACCGATCATCCCAGCTCTGCTTTACGATCCTTAATGGAGAATGTAGGAGCCGTTTTGACAGCGAATTGTACGAGATATACAACGATACCTCGTTAGAAAAGGTAACCCTGCGTTAAGCCTCACACAGAGATGAAGTTGAAGTTCTACATATTATGATATTCTATTGATTGTAAACAACATCATCTATATTTGAAAAGCAGAAGAACCAACCATTGGAGAATGGAAATTATAACGAATATTCCAGTAAAATGGAAAGCTGTATGTAATTCAGTTCTAAAGTGGAATTTGGCATGATAATTTGTTTTAAGATAAAATTTAAGTAACTGATAAAGAAAAGTAAAAGTGTTACCACTGTTACCACAAAAGCGATTGAATTGTATATTCTAAGTGTAATGAATAAAGCGATTGTATCTAAGGGAACAAGTTTTATTATTTGAACCCACACAAACAATTTGCATTGTTGTCAGAAGTTGGATAGGACTTATTAAAAGAAAAAACATCGGAATATAAATAATCAAATGGTGCTTTTTTGTGAATAAGGTAAAGCTGTCATTGGTCGAAAACTATTGCAGTTAACCCTCCTGCAACTTAAAGGCAAGTTGAACAGGAGAAAACTTAGCGCCAGTGGATGAAAAGGCGACTTGTTGTTTCAACTTCAGGACGCTTTACACAACTAGGAACCTGATTCATAAACATACTATTTGACGTTGACGATGAAGAACGTGTGAGTACTGGCAACGACATTGCTGGAAAAGCAAAAAAACATTCTCCAGCTTCGAGCATTTGAAGAATCCGGTGAGAAATTTAAAAGAATATAGAAGAATGATGGCGAAAAAATTTAATAAGTCGACATCAAAGTTGAGTAATTGGCAAAAGACCGCGACAAGTGCAAAAAGAGAAACTGCTGGAATGTTCTTTCTGCGATCCAAGAAGAAAACTTTTGAAGCTTCTCTCATTCGATGGTTGAAATGGCTACTCATGCGAACCACTAGAGCACTGAAGAAAAGTGTTTTTTGTAAGGTCGTCGGTAGCTGCCAGCGGGATTTAATCGAATCCGGAGGAGTTTCTGCGTCATTTCGTGACCGTCGATGAGACATGGATTCACTGGTACAAACCAGAGACCAAAGAACAAAACGAAACAATGGGTTTTACCCGGTGAACGTGCACCAAAGAAGGCGAAGACCGTACCTTAAGCCAACGTTTTAGCGATGCGCGAGGTATGATCCCCGTTGATTATTTGGAGAAGGGAAAAACAATCATAGGAGTATACTAGGTCGATATATTGCGAAGATTCAAAGCCGATTCGAAGAAAAAACGACCACATTTGGCGAAAAAAAATGTGCTCTTTCACCACGATAACGCACCGGCTATGGATCTAACAAGAAAAGTAGTACTATACGGAGAGATTAAAAAAGTTGCAGCAACGCTGGGAAAAGTGTATCGAGTTGAAAGGGGATTATATTGAAAAATAAAGTTTCAAAACCTAAAAAAATTGCGTTGTCATTTCTAATTCGGGTATTTATCAAACAGCCCTTGTACGGAATCAGAGATACTATTTGGTCAGACAGTTCGGTTGCTAAGTGAAACGAAATTGGAATCTTCACCGAGAGTGTCTATTTGCATGAGTTACGCAGCAGGATTCGTAAATTGCACGAATCCACTCAAGAAAAGATGAAACTAGCGAGCCATCGCATGAAGATTAGTTCGGTATCAGGGAAAAATCTTCCTGCTTCAATATGAGAGTCCTGGTATACAATCTCTGTAAGAAATGCAAATCCTCAAAATTGCAATAAATTTTAATCTGAGTACACGATAATTCTAAAACGACTGAATAGATCGCGTTTAAATATTGCATGCTTCCTTTAGGTTTTTTAATGTTTAAATAACAAAATTTTCACTAAAAAATCTTTCTTTCGTTTTTAAACTTTTAATTGACTATTAATTTTTTTTTTTCACATTTTCGAGGTTTAGCTTCGAGTTATATAGGGTTTTCCAATAGGGACTTGACAATTTAATTTGTGAACGCACTCTTTCACTAATCATCAAACTGTCACTGTCAATTTATTCAGTAAACTCAACATTTTCATCATCGTAAAGTACAATAACGAGCAACGTCTGAAAATTATAAAAATTTTCTACAGATATTCGGAGTCGGTGACTGCAACTTTAAGAGCGTTAACTCCAATTTTCAGTCGTAATTCTCGCCCTAGTAGACAGGCAATAACAAGTTTAGTGCAAAAATACATATTCGTTGTGTGATGTTGCCGTGTCAGTGAGATAACGGGTTGGTGGAAGTGTCGAAAATATTGCTGCTCTTCAGACGTCCGTAGCAAACGATCCAAATCAGTCAATTCCACTGCGTTCTCAAGAATTGGGCATCGCTCAGACCACATTATGGCATATTTTGCGTAAGGAAATTGGTTTACACCCATACAAGATCAAGCTGACTCAAGAATTGAAAATTTTTTCGTCGACGATAACGATCGTCACATTACTGTTAATGGTCAGCGTTATCGCGCCATGATCACCGATTATTTTTGGCTCGAATTTGAAGATATGGACTTGGACGACATGTGGTTTCAACAGAATGGTGCCACAAGCCACACAGCACACGCTATAATCGATTTATTAAAGAGTAAGTATGGTAAGCGTGTTATCTCAAGACATGGGCCAGCCGATTGGCTGCCTCGTTCATGCAATAAATGCCGCTTGACTATTTTCTGTGGTGCTACGTTAAGTCATTGGCTTTTGCCAACACGCCGACGACGTTGGAAGAGCTCAGAGCCAACATTGAACGCGAAATAGCGGCCGTTTCGGCCGAAATGTGTGGCCGAGTCTTCGAAAATTTGGTCCAATGAATAGACCGCTGCAAACGTGCTCGCGGTGGCCATATGAACGAAGTCGAGTTCCATTCATAAATGTTTTGATTGTACTTCAAGCCAATAATAAAGTTTTTGAAATATCTCAAATAGTTTGCCTTTTATTTAAAAAAAAAAGGTGTCAAGTCGTTATTAGAAAACCCTATACTTGTTATTTTTTTTTTTTTTTTTTTTTTTTATTTGTTCTGTGTTCAAAAATAAATGCTATTACGTTAAATTATACCGAAGGTGCTCTACGGCTGCCGTTCTGTCAACAAAAAATATATACATATATGTATATATTTTTAAATATTTTCAATGTTTCATAGTAATACTTATATAGTTTTAATAATTTAGATATAATATATAGTATATATATATATATATATAATATATATGGTATATAAAAAATGCATGAAATTAGCTTTCAATTTGGCTTTAAGTTACACAGATGTGTCTCCGTAATTTCTTTAGTGAAACATTCACGGAAAACATATTTTTACCAGTTCTTACTGCAATATATTTCAATAAATTATATTGAAGGTAAAGGAATTTAAAATCCATGGTAATTATATAACATTATATTTGAAATTATACAATTTCAACTAAATTAAATTGTGTTTTTTAGTATTTGTACATTGTACATTGACATCACACTGTTCTTTAAGGGATTAGGAATACGATTCCTAGATCATATTCGAACTATTTCCATGATTCATAGTTGGAGCCAGACATTGTGGAGCCATTCTCTCTTGGTCCGATCGACGGACAAAAACTCGCCTATTTGATCCAAAAAAGTGAATTTGAATTCACCGGTCCATAATACACTCTTTCATATCTCAATGGACCAATCTTTGATTTTGTGGCCTTAGGAGGGGTTTTCGAGCAGCGATTCGACACTTTTTATAAGTTTGGCCTCAACTAAACGGTGTTTTGCGGCGTTTACAGACAGCAGGATATTTCTACTGTCATTGACTTCTGCTCATATTTGAAGTGCTGTAAACCGGTGATTCCCCTTTGAAACAACTCGAATATATAAATTCTCTGAATTTGTTGTGACTTTAGGTCTTCCCGAGCACTCCTTGTCAGAAATGGTACCCTATTCTTTGGAACGTATAACCGTAGAGTAAACCCCCTTGTACGAAATTTTTAATTTCCTTGAAATTTTCCTCACGAAAAAATTTTCTTTATGCGATGTAATAATTTAGCATCGCCTTTCTATAGAAATTTCTTGTTTTGGTTCCATTTTTAAATCAAAAATAATTTTAATTCAGCTTGAGCTCTTTTCGCAACCAGTGCGATGGTTGATTCATTTCAATTACCGTAGCGAATTCATATTAAGGTTGTCAATCATCAATTCAGTTTGTAGTCATTGTATTTTGTAGTCATTGTGAATGAATTCAACGGTATTACGGTTATCAATAATATTACTTCATTCAATTTTTCTATCAACTGAAAATTCCAGATTAATTCGATTCTTCTTCTTTGTTAAAAACATGTCGTCGATTGAATTGTTTTTTGGTCCAAGTGAAAATGAATAGGATGATGTGATGCAAATGACAAAAACACGAAGAAATTGGAAAGATGCTTCAAATCCACTCGAAATGGAGGAACAAATATACTGCTAATGTGCAGCAGTTCAAGTGCGTTTTTTAATAATTTTACTATATTGCAGATTTAAGCAAAACTTCCGGCTTTCGAAATGGACTTTCGTTGATTTATTAAAAGACATTGACGAAAAGTTAAAATTATCAAAAACCGTCAAGCCATACCGAATATATGTAATTAAACTCGCTGCTGCTGGTATGGCACATCCAACAATATCAGTTGTTTTGGAGTGCTGGAAAGGTATATAGTATTTGCTCTAAGTGGAAACATTTTAAAGAACGACGAGAAAGGATTTTTTTTTTTAAAGAGCGGTATTCCAAACATCATAGGAGTGGTTGATGGGACACACATTAAAATTATTGGTCATAAAAAAGATTTTCGCCATGTATATTATAATATAAAGGGGTTTTATGGGATAAATGCAATAATAATGAGTTCTTTAATAGCGTATTTTGTTTTTAATATTCGTTTGAATTTTATTCTAAGGCTTGTGATCAGTTTATGTGCAAAAGATATGTCAACGCCAAATGTCCTGGATCTTGACATGATGCCAAATTTATGTAATTTTAAACTAGTAAACACAAAAAAATATATATATAATTAATAAAAACTCAATAAATCTATTTTTTCTTTGTTTTTAACTCGAAAACCTCCAAGTTCAATTTCAATTTAGCTTTGCAATGATTGTCTTTTTCTTATATAATTTTAGTTTTTCCTCTTTCAATTTTATTATTTCTCTTTTCTTATCCTTCTTCATTAAATATGTTTTTCTTGTGTAATCCTCGATTTGGCAAATATTCTTCTGAATCTCACGCGTTGTTGAGTTAATAATATTTAAAGTGTTGTCAATTTTTTCGAAAAAGGTATTTTGTGCGGAAGTTGGAGTTTGTAAAAGAACAAGTCCCTCGTTATCATTTCTTTCATTGGTAGAAATATTTCTGCGACTTAATTCTCAAATTCTGGCACGCCGGCGGGCCGACACAGGAATCTAATTGCATCAATCGAATCACTGCTTCTTCGGTATAACTAAATTGGTGTAATATGTAAGATTCACCACCGGTTGCCATTATTTCGATTTTACTTTTCGTGTCTTTTTTTTAGTTTTGTTTAATATTTTAGGACCGCCCATACCTGTAAACGTAAGAAATTATAATTCTGTACTATAAAAATAAGGTATTTGCATATACCCTTTGCCATTTGTCTTAGGTGCTCCGTGATGGCATTAACCTATTTAAGTCCATTGCAAAAGTTTGCAATTTTTGTTGTGCAGTATTATTTATTTTCCTCCATCAACTCCGCAAGCCTAGTTAATTGTTTTTTGTTGCTTATTACAACATTGTTGCTTATACAAACATTCAAACAAAATAAAAAGGTACTTACATTTTTGCAGACAAATCCACCAGTTCAAGGTTGCATAAACCTAGAAATATAGTACCTCCACATAAACGGAAGAAGAGCAATATATGTTACAAGCAAACAGTGCGTCAGCAAAAAAAAATAAATAAATAAATAAAAATAAAAATGAGCACTTCTCACTGGAGATTTTTGCATAGAGATGCGGAAAAAAGTATGTTTCTTCATATTTTTATTACTGACCCAGTTGTATATGTTTCTATATGGAAAAAGCATGATTTAGGACAATGTTATAGCCGTTAGAAAAAACATATATATTGTATACAAATAAAAATATTTGTATATATGTATACTCACATATACACACAAACTATTCAATTTAATTAGAGAGCTTTTCCAAATTCCGTCCTTATAAAAGAGTCTTTACTTCTTCGCTTAAATCACTGTGTTTTTTTTACTAAAAGAAGATGTCAAATGTGATATTAATGGGTCTGGTGTCACCATCATTCGATACATGAAGTTTTCGTTCATCGCGATTCGGCTACATGTCATGGAATGTCTGGCTCTATACTTCTTGAAGTCTTTGTTTCTGCATTCCTGAGCATCTTTGGACAATAAACCCACACGAAAAATACACTTTTCCATTATATCCTTGCCGTGTATGGTATGAGAATTTTGTAGATGGTAGGTGGCATATTGTACCACTCATACAAGGAAACAAACTTTTTTGCTTTATGTTAACAATAACAACAAATCTTTTGACTTAGTCTTTGTCCAGACCTATGATGTCAGAAACCAAAGTTGGATTGGCGAAGATCTTCATGACTTGTTTCCAGAATTTGTTGAACCTGATCCTTGCTTGACAGTATTGACTTGTAATTCAATTCTATCTTTAAGCTCTCGTTTTATCAATTCTTTTCTGGCTTATTTTATTGGACGAGTACTTGAGTCGACTCTTCTTCGTTTAACTTCAATTGTAGGCTACATGCAGAAGACACTCCATTAGCTTGTTACAAGCATTACAAGAATTTCAGTGCTTCTTCATTTACGGGTAGGATTGAAATTCTTCAAATTTATTCATTTTTGAGGTTATTACTCCACAAATAAAACAAAAAGATGCTGCTGGAGTTTCTTTCATAGACTTTATATATATACCGTCGATTATTGAATAATAAAATTCATGTTTCACTTTGAATTCATGATTACTTTCTTTTCGTTTCGTATAATTTCAGATGTCTCTTTAAGATATGAAAACTGTAATGTTTTACAATACTGTGTTGAAGGTTTATAATTATTCCACACTAATTTATTTATGTTATCACTTAACGATAATATTAGTGGTACCACAGATGTCATATATAAGTGAGAGTCAGACACTTCATCTGCTGAAAACCTTTGGTGATGCTCACTTTGCCCTGAGGCTTCAATTACTACCCCATTTAGAGTATTATATGAGATTTTCGCTTTTAATTTGGGTTATCTCATTTGCCGATTTAGTCTCTAAGATCCTTTTAGCAGCAGATCCAGAAGCTTTTGTAACGGTTCACTTGCTGAACTTTCAGTAAAAACAATGCCTTCTGGATAACTTTTAGTCTTTTCAATTGAGAGTGCTTTGTAAGATACAAGTATGTTATATTCATATTTTTCTATATCATTGCCAATGAAATAACCAGTGGCATCGAGTGGAACCTAGAATTGATTTAGGTTGAAAGAGTAGCTATTTAGCAACACGTTGGTGGTAGTCTTTCACTGTAGGCAAATGTAGCTTAACTTGCAGGTCTATGAATATGAAGGAATATAATTTTTTTCTATTTTCATAAAATTAATTATAAATTAAAAACCGAAGTCTTCACAGTATTTGTTCTTTCGGTTTAAGCATAAAAAAATATATGGTATATTTTAAAGAAAAAATAGAATATTAGAAGTTGGCTCTAGCAAGAAAAAAAAATCACCTTAATGGAGTCGAAAACGAACAAAAAAAAATAACATTTTTCCAGCGACATTTTAAAAAACGTTTATTTCGGTTTTGTTTTTAAAGGAAATGAATATGTATATGTATATATGTTTAAATTTTAATTACAATGAAAACCGACCGCTTTAAAATAATTGTTTGTCTATGCTTACGTTCTCTTTTCGACTGACTTTGTCGCTGGGCATATTTAGATAGTTGTTTTCCCACCACAAAGCGGCACTGTCTGCAACATCACGCGATTTGATACAGGATGACTAAACTCAAATGAACTAAGAAATTATAGTTTTCCAAATAAATTTACTACGGCGGTAATATTCTCCCCCTCGTAAGCGAGCTTATCCTTTTCTACCTTACCGACATCTAGGACAGCAATCTTACTTGCGGGCCCCTCAAGCATTCTGAGTTCTTACAGTCTTTAAGTTATCGTGCTCTCGATGATACCTTTATTCCAAGTATTCCGAGGCAAATTCTCGTCCACAATAATTACAACACTACCCGAGACTATTGGAGGTTGTTTACCAAACTAGGATAAGTGTGTACTATTTCATCCATCTTTGGATTTGATGCCAACGTTGTCGGAGATCTGCATTATTCTTACATAAAGGCTTGTACCCAGTCGCTGAGCCCAATATGAGATGGTTTGCTGTAATGGCTTCGTCGTCGCAGGATTCCAGCGACCCAAACTTGTCCACTTGCTATAAAGTTCACCTCAGGTGTTCGTCGTTAAAGTTCATTGGAGTCATATTTTGAAGTATGTTTTTGATCGATAGCACGAGCCTTTCCCAGACCCCTCCCATGTAAGATGCTGCTGGAGGATTAAACTTCCACTTCAGTTCAACGAACTTCGAAGCAGAATAGTTGATATTTTTGCATTCATCACAAAAGATCTTTTCTTTTGTTTTGAAATTGGTGCCGTTGTCCGTGTAAATCTCTCTTGGTATCCCACGATGTGAAACCGCTCGGACAGTAAGGCAAGTGAATATAACACCTCATCTTTTTTGATAGTGGAAATAGGGCCGAAGTAATCGATGCCAACAAACGTGAATGGATGTTCGAACACTACTAATCTTGCAGCAGGTAAGGCAGCTATTCGTGGTACGATAGGTGTTGCTGTTTTATTTTTACATCTTACTGTTTTATATAATGCACGTAGTCGAGGAATATAAAAGATGCCTTTTATCTTGTTAATCGCTGTCGCATGCGATACGTGGTGATGGCTTTCGTGGTAGAAACGTACTATCAAAAATGTCACGTGATGGCTTTTGGGCAGAATGATACTGTCTTCATCTACTTCGCACTCTTTTGGAACTCCCGAAGTATCTAGGTAAACATTCAAGGACACCAGTTTTCAGTTATTTTCAATGTTCTTACTGCGTTCCAAGTTTGTTATTTCTGGACTACATTCGCTCATCTGCGCAGATTTAAAAAGCAGCGTTATTGCATCCTGGAGCACTTCAAACTGCAACTTTGGTATCTTTGGTATCTTCGTGATTACTGATTTTAGCTTTCGATGAAAAGCAGAAACGTAACTAAAGCACGGTAAAGTCGTCTCCAATCAGAAAAATATTGAATATAAATCCTCGTTTAAATTCGTACAGTCTCTTGCATAAGAAGAAAATTATGCCTTTCTTATATTTCGTCGGCATTCCCAAGATCACGTTTTGGCCACTCTTCTGCTTTGTCAGCTAAAAACTTTGGTCCGGCTGGGTGCTGGGTTTGATTTAGAAGGCACTTCCATTCTTTTACATTTAAGTGTTCCAATATCTCCTCGACCCAAAACATGATGAAATGTTGAAACCTTTAAGGGTCCATGCGACCCTGAACTAATAGGTATACGACGTATTGTTTGTACCTTAATCGCAAGTCTCACTGTATGCGCAATTAGCACATCGCGGCGTAGGCACCTTCTCCAGTATCCCCGTAAGTATGATTTTGAATTTGATCGACTTTAGTCAACAGATGTCTGTAGCAACGGGGAATTTCGATTGATTTTATTAGTGGTATAAGAGATTTCCATTGAAGCCATTTGACAGACTTTCGGGAATCTTGTCGTCCCAATCGATACCACAATACCATACTTCTTGTAGGAAAATCTTCAATCCAATGGTGAAGCAGGCGAGTCCTAGAGGATCGTCCTTGTTCTAAAACAAGAATAGCTGCACATGCATGTCTTCTTCCCTCATTTTTATTTGATGGAACATCTAAGATTCTAACAGAATCTCAGCTATGTCAGAAGATCTGACCCACAGAGCATAAAGTCGTTCAGCGAAAGACCATCGGATTTTTCAAGAGCGTCCCAAACAAGTCTATCCCTATTCGGCTTACAAACACTTCCTTCGGAGTTAGCTTTCTTGCGTAGCCCTTTACTAAAATATTGTCGATTTTCGCTTGTATTTTGTCCCTTACTGTTGCGTTGCGTTTGAATTTCTTTCCGAGACACATTAAACGATTATAGGTGGTCTTGTGGCTGTCAGTAAGATATGTTTTGACCGCTTTATGAAGGTCTTCGAAGCTTCGTTCTCAATCACAGGCATCAACATTGAGCCGGGAAAGTATTTGATGATAAGGCACAAACCTTCACAAATTTTAAGAAGCACGGCGAGCTTCCAGTTATCTGCTCCTATGAGAATCTCGAACTATTGCAACATTTTCTCCTTGGTACCTCCATTTTTCGTTGCGTGAATATTTTCCACCCCCATCCCTGAAGATCATCATTTTATATTTTTCTAAATTAACGGACAAATTCCAGAGTCTACAGTATCTTTCAAGACGGTTATCAGAAGCTGCATTCCTTCAATAGATTCAGATAGAAAAACTATATCATCAAAAACATACTGTTGTTAAAGCTGCTGAAGAGGAGTGGCCCATTTTCTGGGTCACCATGAAAGGGCGGTAGCTCTTTGTTCAGTTTTGTTTATATCATAAAGGAAATAAATGTGTACCATATATGTATATAAATAAGTAAATTTAAATTACACTTAAAACCAACCGCTTTAAAGTTAATTGTTTGTCCACGCTGACCTTCTCTTTTCGACTAACTTTGTTGATGCCAATATCGAATGTTGTTTTCCCACTACAAAGCGGCAACATCACGCGATTTGATATATGGTGACTACCATAAACCCAAATGAACTAAGAAATTATAATTTTCCAAATAAATCTACTACGGCGATAACAAATGATACATTTGCCATAGCTATAGAAAAAAAAAAAAAAGATAGGTTGGCTTACAGTTTTGCTTTCTGATTTTATTGTAGGTTCTATTCTAGAATTTAGAAATATCATTAGACAATGCACAGGTAGTTTGTTGCAAATTTGACTTTTTTCCGCCAAATCCGCAGTATGCAACGTGACAGAGGATTTTAAAAAACATTACAGAATCGTGGATTTTTTTCTTGTTTTTTCGACCGTTTCAACTTTAATGAAGTGGGTAAAGTGTGATTGAAAAATTATTTTTCAATCGTGCAACATCAAGTTACATGTGAAAAGTGTAAACAGCCTCGATATATTTCGTCTGCTAAAAGAATTCAATCTGCAGTGTATGAAATTAATTATCTGGCGTCGTTCACACATCGTTATATAGTACTGCACTTACAAGTAAGGTTTTATTAGCCATAAAGCCTATTTATGAGGACTTGAGTAAGGACTCCCTTGTGGAGTGATATGTTGAAGACTTCACTCAAAACAATAGAGTCTCAACCAATTTATATGGAAAATTATTCGCAAACCTATTAGCGGTACCTCATATGTTGCTGAAATCGCAGCAAATGCAACAGCTTGTATTTTCAATGAAGGCTGTTTTGCTTTGCTGTCATTTATGCAAGAGATGGGTATCAAAACAGATTCAAGTTCTCATGAGCGAAGCAAGAAGCTGCCAAATAATGCAAAGAAGCCAGAGTTCAACGTAGGCATCAGTAAAAAATTGCACTAGACAACTTAGCTGTAAACCCTTTGCTTGAAATATTTAAAAGCGTTTTTCTCACAATTAGCTTTTTTAGAGTCGGTGCCCTCTCTAGTTCAAAATTTACTGTACCGATTCTTTTGCAATTTTGCACAATCTTTCCTTACATAAATGACGAGGTAATGCTGTCAAGCTATTTTTTTTTAATTTTATGGAATTTTAAAACAACAAAACTTTCGATTTTTTTAATGAAAAATGTTGACTTCTAAGTGCCGTTAAAAATTAAAAAAATTAATAAAAAAAAATCGACAGGGTTACCTGCAGAAACTTATTAGCTACAAGAATCATTTTGACTTTTTAATTGCAGATGATCCAGTGATTAGTTATGAGGGCACCGCAACATTTTTTTTTCGAGGCCTCTGCAAAGATCCGCTGTCAATGGCTTATTTTTCAATATTTATAAATAACAATTTTATAATATATTTTTGAAAAGTCAATTTATCATGTAGTAATTATAGAAATTAATATATATTAACTGTATTATTAACAAAAAATGCATTTTTTCTACCGAATATACCCAACTGACACCTTACAACCATGCGCTTTTAAAATTTATGTTTAATGTTAGAGCACATAGTATCGCGCCATTCAATTCCGAAGTGAATTTTAAAACCGTATATAATTTTGTCGCTAAAGAAACAAGGTTCACCATATGTTGTTTTGTTTTTGCCAATAAATTTTGATTGAAAAATTAGCAACAAACGATGTGATATAAAAATGTTTGAATCCTAAGAAACTAGTCCTTAGGAAGAAACCTTTTATTTTTGGCGTAATTTCGCTTGCCAATTTCATTTATTTTAAAATTAATGCTAATATTTTAATTGAAATTTTAATCAGAAATTATAAAAAAAACTTAAACCAATCCGATAGAACTTTATTCAAAGAAGTAAATTTTCCCGATAAGTACGAATAAAACAAACACAAACTAGTCTGACTGCAATTTAAAATTATTAAAACCGATTAAAACCTTTTTTTTCAGACCTCATCATCCAGTTATATATCTAAAAATAATTGTGAAAAAAAAAATTGTTCGGACATATCTTGTGATGATATCTCGATGATCATGCAATCATTCTGGCCTTCGTCGCAAGATCAAAAACCCGCTGGCAATGTGAGTCAAATCAATAATTGCTATAGGCCACAAATGTGTGGCATTTCAGAATCGGAGGTATGTAAAAAAAAATATTTATTCTAATCTAATATACATACTTGACTTTTTATGAAAAAAATAAAGATTTAATATATAAAAATCCATATAAGGAAATTAAAAAAAAATACATAGAGACAACTACATACCATATATATGAGCAAAAGGTATACCATAATTTGTATTGGCAAACCAAAAATTGTTTAATGACCATCGAATCACTCAGTCGCCCCAAGGTTTCAAAGAGTGAGCACGTTTAAGTAACAGCCGTTCGACTTAATTTGCGAGAAACTTCAGAGAGTTGAACAACGTTACGGCATCAAATTTTGTTTAAAGCTTGGGTATTCCCAGAAACCAAGTTCCAGTCATTACATTGGAAGCATGCAAAATCGTCGAGCCCCAGAAAAGCTAGACAGGACTTTTACCAAATGTAAAAGCCATGCTTACTCTCCTGTTTTAATCCTCTAGCGTGGTTAATTATGAGTACTACAAGGCGGATACGGAGTACGGAGTACTACCACCTGATGAAGTAAGAGGCAAACTACAAAATGCAAATGACACACTTGCTCATTTTTCAGACACGATTCGGAGTTTCTTAGCCAAACAAAAAATGCTCCTAAAGGCAAGAGAGACACAAAAGCGAACTGGTGCTAAGTATTTATGGTTCAAAGACGATCAAATTCTTGTGAGAAAGGTGGCAGGGGGGAAAGTAATTTCAATCAAAACTGATCTTGCACTTATTTAGTGTATTTATTTATAAGCTATTGAAATGAATGATGAATTAATTTTGAATCTATACTTCTCTGCCCTTAAACTTACTGACACTAACTGTATAAATGTCTTAAGAAGTAATTTCTGTTGCTGAAAGAAACTCCATGCTATTCACTAAAATACCAGAAGCTTAAGAGAAACTTTGCTACTCTTGTTACTCACTTAGATTCTTTTATGTGCATTCCAGATATGGTATTTGTGTCTGAAATTTGGAACTACGGCTTTAAGAAAAACGATCGGATTAAATTTTGTGCTAATCTGAATAAAAATTACGCTGCAGGTAGTATTGGGTGTTTTGTAAAAGATGACTTAAAAATTCATGATATTGAGTGTGGCGATTTATTGAGAGTAGATATTTTGGAAATTTCTATTGAAATTAACCATGAAGTATAATATTTTTATGTGTTTAAAGTAGCGCTCCAGATTTTTGGCATGTATTTATTTACACGTGTACACGTGTTACGAGTTGTCGTGTTACACGGTACCATAAACACGAATATACGGGTACGTCTTGAAAACACGTATTTATCAAAAACAACATTAATAGACAAATTATTGCATTTATGTATATTATTAGAAAAGAAGGCATAGCATAATTGGCAACCTCAGTCATGTTTTTTGCGATATTATTAGTTAACATATCATTTCAATTCACTAGAAAAACATGCACCCGTAAAATCACTTCGGATGAGAAATTTTACTTTCAATGACTGCCATAAATGGTATTATGGTATTTATTTGCAATAAAATTGATTTCTGCTTATCCAAAATAGTGTTCAAAAGTAGCTTATATTAATTGTTTTTTAAGTAATCTGCTGTTTGTTTGTTGTTATTGTTTTTAATAATACCGTAACTATTTGAGGAATTTAGAGTTTTCAATGAGAGAACCCTGTGATATAATTACACCAAGCTTGATATGCATTTTCGATGAATTAGGTATAGCAATATGCTCATCGAGAAGGTATCATACATAACAATGACAGTACATTCAGTTGATAACGATTGGGTACCACGATCTTTTACTCTTGAGACAAGTGACATGGACTAATGCCACACAGCCGAAAATCTTGCAAAGGAGATGGAGAGCACAATACAAGCAATTGCTACAATTGCAGAGTAGGACTAGATATGTATTGAAAAACTCGCAAACGTTCTTGAGCCAATGCATTTATTTACTAGTGTTCTGAGTGGTGAAGACCCGCCAGCATCAATGGTTCGAACGCTTATGCATAAATTGCTTGAAAAACATATGCTTGCATCCGAAAATGACTAAGGTGTGGTTAGTAATTTCATAAGAAATTTTTCACAGGATTTACAGCAACGTTTGCATCTACAATGGTATGATCCTATTTCTTCCGATTGTATATCTGAAATAATCTCTACTTGCCTTTTTACTCTATCCCCGTTACAAAGACCTTGAATATGAAGACAATACCTTAAGAGTCGCCAAAAGAGAGCAATTAGATTTTCTACTTATAGAAAATTCACCTTGTCAGGATACTACAACGTGTAATTGTAGCCCTGTTATTACAGAATCTTCTTTAGAAGAAAATAAATGCGTTAGAATTTCTGTATAAAACAACAGCTAATAATAGAAATGATCTTGCAAGCCAGCTAGAGGTCTATTTTGGCGGACCTCAGTTAAAGTTGGACTTAAACCCATACGAATGTTGGAAATTTAGAGAAAATAAATATCCTGCCATTGCAAACTTGACAAAGAAGAAAGCTAAGAGCGTTGTTTTTCTACAGCTGAAAGTATAGTAACGTTCAAAAGATCTTCATAACTTACAGAAAATGTAGACCTGTTGATATTTTTATATCAAAATAGAAAAATACTCCAAAAGTCAGAAGCTCAAAAATTCTTCCAGCAATAAATTAATTATTAACACCTAAAGTCAACCATTTTTTTTTAATTCAAAAAAAAAAAAAACCATATCTTAAAATTTAATTTAATAAAATATCTATGAATTAATTATGATTTATTTTATTTTGAATACATAATTAAGTTCATTAGATCGAAGGTGTAAATAACTACACGTGTAAGTTGTTGCCACGTGTACTTGATACACGATTCGAAGCACACGTGCTAGTTCACGCAAGAACTAAATACACGTGTAGTCTATGTATCCATGTACACGTGAATTAGGGGGCTCTAGTCTAAAGTCTACGTTGTAAAATAATTTTCTAGTCTCTTCTCTTAAATGTGATGATACAATTTAAATTTTTTTAGCATAATTAGCAACATATGGTCTAGCAAACATTATCAGTGAGTCCACCAGAACTGTATCGGGTAGGTGTCTAGATTATATATACTGACATTTAAGCTATATTTCGTTCAGTAACCACGAAAAGTGTATTCTTAATTTATTTAATAAGGATCACTCTCTGGCAGAGTTCCTAATTAACACTCTTAAAAGCCAAAGGAAAAATAATTGCGAATCCTCGAAAGAAGGAAAAATTATTAATTTCAATATCCTGAAAATTAATCTGCTGTATAAGTTGTGGGAAATTTGGCTAAAGCTCTAGCTGAATTCTTAGGTTTTAGACTTAAGCAATGGAATTTACTTCATCCAAGTATTGTACACAAGTACCAGTGTATCGGCAACGCGATGCTCAATTTATTGAATTTTTTTAAGAATAAAGTGGTCTAGCATATTACAGTTATATACAGGTGCTTGTGGATGATCCAGATCTATGGAGAATCTTCCAAATTAAGTTTAAAAGCACTTTTACTGCATAATGGCAATGATCCTTTGTCTGTACCTTTAGCACATAGTATCCATAAAAAAAAAAAACATATATAAAAATGCTGCTTAAGAAAATTTAGTACAACCGTGAAAATATATGTAGATTTTAAAATTATTGGAATATTGCTTCATGGAGGAGGCTTCACGAAATAATGTTGTTTTTTGTGCGAGCTGCATAATAGAGTTAGAAGTCAACACTACTTTAAAAAAGAATGGCCAATGAGGAGTAATTTCATTCCTGGACATAATCATATTTATGAAAACCTCTTAGTAAAGCCAAACAAAATCACACATGAAAAGCTTTCCTATAGCCATTGGTAGAACTGAAGAAGGTATTCTGTATTTGAAAACATTGTATCCTAAATTGAACGAAGCAAATAAGGAAATTTTATATTGCCGGATATAAGGAAGGTCATTCCAATTTTATTTTAAAATTAAAAACAGTAAGAAAAACTGCATCGCTTTGTTTTGTTGGAGTGGCAAACTTTTTTTTTTTTTTTTTTTTTTGGAAACTACAAACAGCAAACTATAAAACTACTACTACCTAAACAACTACAGGTTTATAAAGTCTTGGGATGTAATATGTCTTTAAAGATTCGATTTCTTGATTCCTATCTAGACTTTTTCCCTATAAACTTAGGGAAGATATCAAGGCGATAGAAAAGATACCAAGGAAAATGGTCATCAATAATGATGGCAGATTTTTGTTGCATATTATCAAGATCATCCGTCATATAATTATAAGAGACAAGCAAAAGAAAGAAAAAAGTTCTCAGAGTGCTTTTGTTTTTATAAATTAATTGCCTTCAAAACTTTATTATTATTATTATTTTTTTTTTTTTTTGTATAAACATATTTTCTAAAGGTGTTTAAATTAAATTGACATTTTAACTAATCTCTCTCGTAAAAATGTATGAAAAAAAAATAGTTGGAAACCAAAGCAAACAAAGTTAATTTTTTGTTGACCAATGTAGTCAGAGCTTGAAATTGAGATTCAAAATTCTCGAGGTATTTATTACCGCACTCATTTTGATGCTTCAAAGGGAATGGCAAATTGTAAACAACGTCCTCAATAAATCAGCTGCTTCTAAAAAACCCACTGCAATTCTTATTGGTAGCAATTATTTCAGATGCATTTAACTGCTATTATACTAATATTGCAAGCAGTTTTGAACTATATCGAATAATCGTTGTTTGCCTTTGGCAATAATAATCGCAATTTGCGATGAACCTTGGCAAACAAACAGTTTTGTGTACATGTCAATTATTTTTTTGGAGGTATTAAGAGCAACACGTTTCTTTAAAAAATCCGTTTTGTGTGGAGCTATCGAAATTACAACTTTTCTTCTTAAACAAATTTGCTTACTTGTTGGACTTAATTGTCCTGTATTTGCAGACGAGCTTAAGTACGCTGATGTTATACCATTACTCGAAGGCGGTTCAGATGTTGAAATGTGTACCTATAAACCCATTTTTCTTCTTCCGGTTATAAGTATAATCTACGAAAATCTGATGGTTTTTTAAACAAAACTGAATTTTTAAGCCTGATCTGGTTTTCAGAAGCGGACATAATCTGAAAATGGCGTTTGACAGTTTTGTTCCCAAATTATGTCAAGCCTCGACGAGAATACCACACAGTTGACATGGTCACATTATTTTGGTAATGAGACTGGAAAAACGAAGATTTCCATGGGTGTTCCCCATGGATCTGTTTTGGGAACAATCTTGTTTCTAATTTTCATAAATTCTCTTTTTGAACTCAATCTTAAAGGTGCACCAATTGTTTTCGCTGTTGATGTAGGCTTTTCTTATGGACTTAATAGTCCATTTGATCTGCAGTCTGGCTTACGTTAGGATCTTCATATACTACGAATCTAGTTGAAGAAACATAAATTGGTTATTAGTTCCACAGTTATGTTTTTATGTTTTTCAGTTTGCCTTTTACGCAAAAATTAGAACCCGATCTTCATTTTCATACATCAGAATGTAAAATGTACAAGCTGTTGAATTGTACGTTGTTAATAGTCTACCTCTCACATTCTGCAAAAATCTGAACTGTTACAATGAATGTTTTTAATTGAAAGAATAAACGAATTTAAATACTTGTGCTTAATTCTAGATTCTAGAATGTGATTTTCGAATCAGGAAGAATCTTTGAAAAAGTATCGCCGTAGCACGCTTTGGCATTTCTATTATTTGGAAAATATCTGTTGATCATTACTGTTAGAAACAATCAATAACGGAATCTCTCAATACAATCTTCAGTATGAAATAATCTGTTGGGAAAGTGCTTACATGAATAAAATTAAACTTTTTAGAAATATTAAACCTTGTAGAAATATGTTTTGAGAAAAATATGCTAAAAACTTTTTAGATATCTTAGTTTTCCATTTTTCTCTGACCAAAAAATCCTTCCCGTCCACTATTTATATTGTTTCAATATATTATAAACATTTTTATGCAATCATGAAACCACAGTTTTTGATTGAAAATTTAATTGTAAATCAGATTTTGCTGATGAGGACTTTTTAAATTCAACAAACTAGGTGTCTATTTAGCTATGAAGCCAATTTCTCAAAAACAAACAGAAGTACAAAGAAAACACAAAAATTTTGGAAACAAATTTATTTATTTTTCAACATAAACGCCTTTCAGCTCTATGTACACTTTTCCCAGCGATGCTCAAAATAGCCATTAACTGCCGACATAACTTCTTCATAGTTGCAAAATCTAGACCACTGAGCCATTTTTTCAAGTTTGAGAACAGAAAATAATCCGTGGGGGCTAAATCTGGCAAATAGGGTGCATGAGGTAGCAATTCAAACTTTAATTCATTAATATTGGCCAATGCATTCACGACACTGTTTTTGCTTGAGCGTGAGCAAACGCGGCACCCATCTTGCACACAGCTTTCTCATGTCCAAATTTTCAAATAATATGCGATGTACCGCACTTTTTGAAATGCCTACAATGTCTGCTAGCTCGCACACCTTCAGTGGACGAACATCCAGTACCGCTTTGTGGATTTTCTTCACCATTTCTGAAATCGTCACCTAATTTGGTCGACCACTGCGATGCTCGTTTTGGCAGCTCGTACGGCCTTGTTTAAACTCAGAAACCCAAAATTGTACTGTTGTAAACGAATTAGCGGACTCACCCAGAGTAGAATCCAGTTCAGCTTTTATATTGGTTGGGCTGAGGCTTTCGAATAAAAGTATTGTATCACATAACGATGACCAATTGTCCCTATTTTCACAAATTCACTGACAACGTTCAATGTTGATGGCTGCCAAACAAATACTAAACAACGTGGCGCTTTCAAACTTGAAACGAATTGTCATGGCTTACACACTTACAAGATTCAATTATGGCAAGAATTGAAGCCAGACGATCATCGTTTGCGACTTGACTTTACAGTTTGAAACTCAGGTGTATTAGGTTTCAGAATTTTTCCAGAGGTGGTTGTCAAACTGGAACCAGTTGGTCTTAATACGTGCTAGTTGTTAGTTCGTTACATTTAGCCCAGCCAGCAACCACTTCAACATCTGTGTTATGCCTTCATGTCAGAGTTGACGCCGAAGGGATTTTCATATAACTATATACAAGTTCTATGAAAAGACTTTTCCAGAGAATTGCCTCGCACGGGATTGAGGAGTCTATGCATATACCACTACACCACCGTGGTACAAGTGGGCAAGAAAAAAAGGTACCGAAGTACGCTGGATTTAAATGTCCGAATTTTGCAATGACTATCAAGTAAAGAGCTATACGGCTTAGGAAAGAATCACGTTATTTTAGATTTCATCCGAAAGTTGGCTTGACGGTCTACTAACGAGGCGGGTGTTACGGTTACGTGTGCTTTCCATTTAAGTTCAGCAGTGTCATCATCGTCCGTTTGCGGTATTTCGCGGATAAAAAGCAAATACAGCAGAAGGCCAAGTACACCTCCTTGCAGCACCCCCGCCTTTATTCTCTTAAAATTGAGACGGAAGAGTCGGTCATCGTCGAAGTTTATATTTCAGACCCTCGTGACAGACCTCATCAAATGATTGCGAGACGTCAAGGAATGCGCTTAAATAGACTAGCTTACACTCGATTGTTCATTCAATTACATCGGTTATTCCATGCACTTGGTCAACAGTGCTGAATTAATGATCGGGCAAGAGGCGATTTGTGTCAATAATCAGTTTAAGACGATTAAGTAAGATTCGCTCGAAGACCTTCTATATAATCGGGAAGAGCGATATCGGTCTGTATGACTTGACTTCAGTCAACGGTTTACCGGGTTTCGGAACCATAATAACTTCGGCAACTTTTCACTGGTGCGATACATGCTCTAGTCTTATGGTGGCGTTTATAAGATAGAGCAGCCTTAGCAAATCCAGGAGTTCTATTGGGCTTAAGCGTGTATAACTTGTCTAAGGGTAGCATTTTCTATTGTAAGTTTCGTCGCCACGTCTAGCGTATTGACATTCTCTGGATGCACTTCCCTGTCGAATCGATTTTTTCAACAAGTTGCAGAGCCCATTAAAGGACGTTTTATCTTGTTGAGACCAAGTTTTATGCAACTTTTTCTGCGCTCTTCGTTATCATTTCCCTGATTTCCGGCAGATATCTTATGCCGATACTGGCAACTTTGTTCGATTCGCGTGGAGTTTTATTCCAGGCCGCCTGCTGTATGACTTGCACAAACCGTTCAACTTCTTTTTTAGATTGGTACGGAATTCTAAGCGGTACTTTAAACTCAGTATTTTCGACAACCTCTATTCGGAAGTCTTCCCAGTGAGTTTTTATTGGATAATCTGTGTGGTCTTTGTTTCTTAACCAAGGATTCGCACAATGAAAGGCTAAATAGAGAATGATCGGAGGAGAGATCGAAGCTTTCTTTAACTTTGACGTAATTATCGTTAACTACTTTTTCGATAAAGAAGTCTATCAGATCGGGTGTTGTGGCGAAATTCGAGTGCCAGTACCTCGGTCTGAATGTTGAGTAGAATTGCCATTCCATGCCGGCCCTGTAGAAAGTTTTGCCTTTTTGTGAGATACATCTTGAGCCCCCAAAATTGTACTTTGCATTAAGGTCGCCACTAATAATAAAGATTGGTCCAAGAGAGTTTAATAGTTTGCAGCGCGATTGGCAGTAAATTGAGAATACCATATACTCAAAGAGTAGCACCGAGGTCATTTGAAATTTGTCAAGTTCAAATATGCTTCTAAAGAATGTTCAATGAAGTTTTTTATAAATAGGGATGACCCGCCTCTTGCGTCGTAGTGATGGTCGTCGCGGTAACCTTTTAGTTTCACACGTGATTGTGTCGTCAGGTGAGTTCTAGAAATTAAAGATATCGACTATTATTTTATTTGTTTTAGTCAGTTTTTCTTGTCTCTCGAGAATTACTGAGAAAACATTTGAGGCAGGATCAGGTGATTCACAGTTGACCGTATTTGCTCGCGCCGCTATTTGCGCGTAAGTTTTTCCACTTTTCACTTGAGCATTGTTATTTTTGACGTTGTTGTTATTGGTGTTTTTAGCGGCTATCACGGCGTTTGTTATCTTTAGATTATTTTTAAGCCTTTATTTTTAAGGTCAAATAAAATGTTTTCTTTAGGGCAAAAGGCGTGCAAGCCTTTAGCTACCACGCGTATGGGTCTTTCGGCTTTATTTTCGTTCGTATGCCATTAAATCTTATCGGCATTTAATTTTTGCGAAAGTGAACGGTAATTGTCTGGATTATGGACATTAACAGTCCATGTATCGTTATTGCGGGATCTTACCCTGTAGTCTGTTGAACACAGTGATTATAAGATTGAGTGCAACTTGTTATAGTTCAAAATTCCAAATACGTTTATTGGCCGAGGCGGTCTTTGTTTGGGTTGCTTTTTTCCTTAATTGGCCTCAACTGTATTAGAGCTGGCTGTAGTCTCTTTTTGTATATTTTCAGGCGAGGAATTAGCTTTGCGTTTTTTCCCTGGTCTTTTTTTAAGTATCCAGTCTGTTTCTCGGACTAGCACTTCTTCGGCAGTGTAAAAACTCGAGTTTTCCGGGCGGAAAGTCGCGGATCAGACTCGGTTTTAGATTGCATCTTAATGGCATCTTATTCCTTTTTAATCTCGGCGCAGAGCAATTCCATATTTTGAAGTCTGGCGCGGAGATTATTAGGTGTAATACTATCGCCCAAAACTATCGACTGTGCTTGGTCCTTGCTTCCGCACGATTTCTCCTGCGATCCGCGTGCTGAAGATCTTGATCTTTTTTTTTTAAAGGGATCCTGGTTTATATTTGTATTGTGTTGTATAGTGTTTGTAGAATTCATTTTTGTTCCCACGAGTAGCAGAGAAAACGTAGTCTGTCTGTCCAGAGATCCGCATTAGACAGATAAGGTCGTCTGATCAGGAGGTCGTCAAGTCTCCGGATGATCCGCTAGAGATTCGGCAATTTTTTATACTATGCCCCACACTTGGTCGACTCTGGCACGGATCGCTTAACACCTTTATCCTGCCCAGTAGACTTTTTGTCGCCTCTTATGGCAAACATGCCTACCTCGGGTATATTCTAGCCCCTAATCCGAAGGGGCTGAACAAATGCTCGTTATTTTGAGTTCTTGACACAAAGCAAACTGAGTGTCCATTTTGTGATGGAACGGCACCAATGGCGTGGTTGCCATTGAAAGCTTTTGAAATTTTCAAATAACCAGGGAGGACCAGTCCACCTTATATTATGATTAAAAAAATCGAAGGAAGAGAAGCACAATCAGCAGGGTTTGTTTCCGACGCAACATGTTTAAGCTTCAGATGTGATGTCTGCAGCGATTGCAATCCAAGTGGCAGAAAATAAGCAAAATCAATCGTATGACACCATCGTTGTTCTATTGCCAACCCACCACTTTTGCACAAACAACTAATTGTTGTTGTAAGGCAGTGCGACATTGAGATGGCAATCAAACATGTATTATATATTAAGATGCTGTGCATGCAAACATGACATCGCTGATCACTAATCAAAAACATAGATTATAGGTTTAAGTGATTGATAAGGTATTAACACAATGAATGAAAATTAAAGCAGATACCAAACAATAGGTTAATTCTGTAAATTACGTTAAATTAGAAAAAATGAGCGAATACTGGTATAATGTAGGTAAGCAATTTAAATAAATTTCATTTACAATTTACATAGATAAGTTAAGTTGATAATGTAATACATAGGAAATATATAATTGACTTAACTATGCGATTGGTTTAATCCCAAACACCAATCTTTTAATAACGTTTTCCGAAATGACAATCACTCTATCCCTATGTTTAGTTATTCAGCACTCCCTATAGTTGATTCTCCATGCCAAAGTGTCCTACTTGTCATTCAAAATAGCGTCAACTCTCCTCTCATCGCTATCTCTTTTTCTCTCAAACTTTACTTTGTTTCAATTTAAATTGAAAATGTTATGATAAATGAAGTGAACTTTATGAGATGTGAGTCTTACCTCTGCTGGAGGGTCTCACAATAAACAAACAACCCGTACTATGGTTTATCACCAAATCGACTATAACTTTATTTCTACACCATTTATGGTATGCTATATACAAATTTTACAAAAACTAAAGCATAAACTGGACACCTTCACTCTATAGCCACACAGGTGTTGGATGACATCACTTAGACGGTGATACAACACCTGCTGGGGCTACGACTTGTTGCATTAGATTGTTCATCAGAAAACAGTGTTGGTTGTTTAGCCGGACTCACTGATGAGCATCTTCTGATCAGTGTTTGAAGTACTGGTTCGGGCTGCTACTTCAATTGGATGGTTACTGCTGACTTCGACCGTAGGCCTTTGATGACAACTGCTGTAACCAGTAGAAACACTACGCCTTCGTTTAATGAATATTAGTAGATTTTATAATTCTTAATCTCCCTTAACAGAATCTCTTGGTTTCTTTGGGGACTAATATCGTGCTGAACTTTCACGATTTGATTAGAGATGTCTCTAATCTTTTTTTATAGTTAGTTTTTTTTAGTATAGGAAAATATGCTGAATTCAATCTTGTTGTTATGGTTTGCTTCCCAAAAAGGATCGTAGTTGATTTGTGTATTCTAAGGTTTGTTTGAAATTTCAAGATCCCAGTCTCTTTAAATTTAGCATGGTTTATTGTTGAACCACATGCGATGTCTACTTTGACTTCATAATAGGCACTAAATATCCATGTATTAGTGTTATATCTTTACCCAATAAAATTGTAGCTGCACGGTTCGAGTGAAGCATGATGTTGATAACCTCTGTGTATGAGGCAAAATGTTTATTTCACAAGAGCTTACACTTGATCCTCTTATATATATTGGATGCTGCATTTCACACCAATATGTGTCTGAGGACCTTTGCTTACATGAAGAGAAGTGACATTCGCTTAAGGAATAATAGTGATCTCCCTAATTATTGACTATTAGATAGTGTGCTGATGGAAAAATACGAGCATAAGGGAACTCCTGATCATGCCAAATGGGAACAGGAAGAATCTTCTACATTTTGAATTCTTCGCTGTATAGGAGAGGTAATGTTAACTCTATTATGATGTTTCGCAAAGTTACACTTGCTCTCAGTTGTAAATTCTTGTACAATTCAATGACTGACTCATGTTCCTTCGTATGTTGTCAAGTATACGAAATAATTGCATTTTAAACTGCGGCGCGGTCAAAATTAAAGGATGTATTTGACCGTATTTGTCGCGAATATTATGTTAGGTATTATTATTTGCGTATTATGGTAGTGAATCATTGTAAGGATGCTAGGAAAGGCGGTAGAGAAATTTTAGATTGTTGGTCGATATTAAACATCGGAGACTGGTCGATCCGTGCACGTCGTTGTACACACCAGGTGCTGCAGCTAAAGGGGCGACCCCTCAAATCTTCGTGACACCCGAAATTTAATCAAGTTTAACATCGTGTCCAATCAGAACATATTCGTTCGCCCGATCTCGCACAATGTCACGCATCAAATCATTGCAAGCAACTCGCGCCCCTTAGCAAATAAGAGAAGCACAATTCAAGCTGATGGCGGTTTACCTAGCCATAAAACACTTTCGTCACTTTGTAAAAGGACAGACCTTTACCATCTTCACCGATCATAATCCTTTAACGTTCGCCTTCCAGCAAAAGCCCTCAAAAGCATTTCCTTGGCAATTGCGGCACTTAGATTTTATAGCGCGGTTTTCTACAAACGTCCAGTACATCCCCGGCAAAAAAATCGAGTGGCCTCTATGCTTTCCAGGCTCCAAGAAATTTCGCAACCATCGGGAATAGATTTCCAGGCGCTAGCCGCGGCACAAACGACCGATTCTGAGTTACATTGTCTGCTCAGCTTTGAGACTTCTCTACGGATTAGGAAAATGTTAATCCCAGGTACAGAGTCGTCAATTATTTGTGATGTATCGACAGAAGTTCCCCGACCGTACGTACCTAAGGGGTTTACGGTGAATATTTTTGATAGGGTACATGGATGACCCACCCAGGGGTCCGCGCCTCCGTTGGGATTGTCGCGATGAAGTGTGTGTGACCTGCGATGAACCCAGATTGTAGGAAATGCGCTCAGCTTGTCAAAAGTAAAAAATTTCCAAACACGTCAGAAGTTCGGTCGGAATATTCTCTCAAGTGTCGAAGCGTTTTGACGAAATACATCTCAATCTAGTGAGGCCGTCTTCACCGTTCAAAAAATTTCGCTACCTTCTAACAATAATAGATAGATTCACGCGGTTACTCGAGGCTATATCATTACGCGACATCAAAGCAGAAACGGTAGCGGATGCTCTATTTAGGGAATGACTCGCCTGTTACGAAGTGCCATCAACAGGAGTAACAGAACAGGACTCTCAGTTCTAGTCACATCTATTTCACCGCTCTTCGGCGTACAATCCAAAGGCGAACGGGATTATAGATAGGTTTAAAGTCAGTTTACAGAGGCGAAAACACCAACGGGGCGGAAATGGTTTTTGGTCAAGCAATCCGACTACCGTTGAACTTTCTAGTCGCGGATAGATCCACAGGAGGAGTAGCACAATCGGACTTTGTGAAAAATTTACAACGCCATTTCGAAAAGATTCGGCCGTTCGCACCATCGTACCATAGTAAATATAAGCTGAAAATTTGCTATCACGTTTTCGTTAGATTCGACTCGGTGGAAAGATCTTTACAACGCCCGTACGAAAGGCCATTCAAAGTAATACGTTGCGACGCAAATATATTGTGGGTTTTAGTAAAAGGTAAGGAGATGGTTATCGGTATAGACCAGCTTAAACCTTGTTTTGGGGGAAAAAAAACAGAGTCGCGTTATTGCAGATCCTAGCGTGACCGTCACAAAGCAGGCAACCAGAGGAGTAAACCATGGGTCTCCGGTTAGAACGTCCAGAGCGAGGCGCGCAATTGTCCATCAGGAGAGGTATCGTTGAGTTTTAGGCATCAACTGGCGGAAGAGTAATGTGGCAGGTATATAATCGCGAATTCAGATAACATCAAACGAACAGAACTGACAACTGAGTGGTGACGGCGCTAATCTTTAAGTTAGTATCGTCAAATTTTATTGAAATAACTGATGGTAATATCTTTGGGATCATGTTTTTCGCCTTCACCGCAGACACGCTTGTCTGAAGTTTGATATATTAATGAAATAAAATATATGTAATTTTATAAGACGTATATAAGACGAATACTTATAAACTCTGTGTTTTCTTCCACAAGTCTATCTTAATCCGCATACTGTCGAATACCCCCTCAGACTCAATGTGGAGATCCAAAATGCTGTGTGCTGTGACCCTATAATCAGCAAAAGGTTTTATATCGGCTTCGGCTTATACCAAATATGGAACCTGTGCCTCCAAAATAAGATCTACTTTGGTATGTTTTCTGTAGCGAATAGCTACGGCAAGGCATATCCTTGCTCCCATGGATGTATGGGCCTCCCGTGGAGTTTAAGTTTACATAAAAAGAGTCCACATAAACCACTAAAGACACTGTTCTTCGGGTGTTGTCTGTCCAGAATGTCGAACCTAACCAGAATTGTGTGTATTGAAATTGCCTGTAATCACGATTTCAGTATGAAGATACAGGGATACAATTTCTTGTATGGAGTCAGTCAGCGACTCGTTAAAGGTCGAATTGCTGTCGAGTTTGGCACTTCGGTTAACCTTTTAACGAAATAATATTGATTACGGCTGTCTACCTTCAGAAAGAATTCCATTCGAAAATATTAAAACTTATGTATCTGAAGGGAAAAAACACAATAGACAATCCAGGCACAACATGGAGCTTAATCAATGAGATAATTGGGTGACATAAGCTAATCGTTGATTAAGTTATTGTAAGTGAATTTCCGTCAGAAAAATTTATGGCAAATATATTCAAAAAATATATTTAAAGTAAATAAATGACTCCACTATTGTCAGCAGATCACATTGAACTACCAGTGCATAACCATCTCCAACATAATATTTTAAACTCAAACCAACATCACTGAAGTCTTTGGTATAATATAATCAGACGCATGAATAAAAACAAATGACCAGGGGCCGATGGTATCCGAGCAGGAAATGTTAAACGACACGCTGCTATTTTTGTGTCCATAGTGTGCAAATAAATAAATCTTTGTCTGGCAGAAGGAAAAATTTTGAAAACCATTACAGTTGCAGCGGGGAAACAATTTACAAGGGTGATAAAAAAAACTGAAATAAGTAATTATCGACCTATATCTATGGTATTTTGTAGGTAATGGGGAAACGCATGGAACATATAACTAAAAATCGACTTTATAGTTTTATTGACAAATATTTTCTTATACACCAACATCAATATGGCTTTCATAAAAGAAACAGAACGGGTAAATTACTAGAAGAATTTTCAGATTATATCTATAAGAACTTAAATAAAAGAAACCATATATTGTTTCTAGTAATGGATTTAAACCACGCAAAACTCTCAGAAGCGGGAAAATTTTAGCTTAGATTAAGGACTATATAAATAGCCACCAGTTCTGAGTAAAATTCAGCAACGTCTATAGCACCACAGAGCAGGTTCATTACGAGGTCCCTCAAAGATCAAAATTAGGTCCTATTCTTTTTATTTTATAAACCAATGAACTCCGTAGTTATAAAAGAAGTATACGATTTGCAGATGACACAGCAATAGTGATTCATCACAGATCTTTTCAGACAGTGACAGTAATAATGCAGGTGCAGTTCAGCTATGCCGTAAGGTTATGTCACGACAATGAAGTTTTAATCAACAAAAAATTAAATTGATGGATATCCGAAGTTAATCAAACTCGCATATTTTATGTTAATAAAACAATGAGGACCACAATGCGATTTCTGACGAAAGACAGTACAAAGCGATAACTGTCCAGGATGTATATTGGGTCTATAACTTCGTGCGGTTTGCTAAGAGATGGCGTAGCTTGTATTATTCCATGGGAACATGCGTTGGAAAGCTACTGTCATTGTACGTCATTTCAGTATATGTCATTCATTTGAAGCGTAAACAACAATATTTTTTTCAAAACGGTTTAAAAGCAGCTGAGCAGTAGCCGAAAAACGCCCCGGTCATGACAACGCTCGGCACCACGTTGCTATTCCGGTTAAGAACTATTTGGAAAACAGACCTTGCCCCTTCTGACTACCATTTGTTCCGGTCGATGCAGAACGCCCTCACTGCAATACGGTTCACATCAGAGCAGAATGTCAAAAATTGGCTTGATTCAGTCTTGGCTGCCAAGCCGGCGCAGTTCTTTTGGGATGGGATCCACAAATTGCCAGAAAGATGGGAAAAAGTCATAGCTTCAGATGGGCAATAATTTGAATAATACTATTGTACATATTTTTTTTTAAATAAACGTTCAAATTTTGAAGAAAAAAAACGGCACGAATTAAAATATATACCCAATATAAAATGACCATTATTCTTAAGTATTTTGACGACCTACTTTTTAGGAAGCTAATTGACTATTAATACTAGAAGATGTGCTCATGGTTTGTTATAAGTGCCTCGAAATTATAATAACTATAGTTAAAAGCAACTTAGATATAGCGTCCTTTCCATTTTAAATTAATAACACGCAAATCTAAGAAATACGCAGAAAACACACAAGTAATTAAAAGTTTCTTCTTAAATTTGTTATATGAAATTACAAATTGTATTGAACAAAATTAAGTCAGTTTATATAAAATGAGTATATTGGAAAACAAAAATTAAACTTATAATTAAAAAAATTTGCTCACTTATTTCCGCAGAGAAGCG
>OU026153.1:85837156-85870731 GCA_907269105.1 Volucella inanis
AAATAACTTGCCGATGTTAGTGTAGTACTTTTTTTTTTTTTAAATAAAAGGTGTCAAAGTTAGCCTTTTTTATTTTTCTTACCAAACTTACAGCATTTATTTTTGGATTTCTAATTGCGATCAAAAGAATGGTTATTGAAGATTACGTGAAAAAAACACCTTAAAATTAGAAAATTTGTGACCACAGAACCTAAAAATATGGCCTAGGGTATCGATATTTATGATTTTTCTTAATATCGCTATTATTGCTTAAACAAGCGAGATGGTTTTCTTCCTTATTTTTCCCAGCACGGGTTTGATCCACCCTATCACCCGGTGACCGCTTGGCGTCCTATACAGGACACCCTGTATAGAAGATGGCTCAATATTTCTGGCTCTGCGTTGGTTTTGATTTTAGCTCAATATATGCTCTTTGTTACTAAGAGTTATGAGTTAAGAGTTACTCTAAGTTACTAAGAGAATTGAGTGCAAGACAAAACCAGATTTTGATCGTAGTTCAGTATTCGTTCTTCAGTGTTTCATGCTGTGATTTATAAAATTTTTAATACTTTAATGGATCTAATAAATTTCCATTACTTCGATCAGGAAAGTATGGTATGTGGAACATTATAAAAAGCCTTTTGATAGTCGATATTACAGGTGTGCAGGTTCATACTACGGTTTGTTGTATGTTCCAGAAAAATCTGGTCAATAGTACTCGTAACCTGTTTTTTGCAGCCTTTCGCAATTTTACTGCATCCTTTCTGTTTTTTGTATAGTATAGGGTGACCAAATAAAAACAATATGAAAAAGATTTATGTACAACAACAAAGTTATGAGATATAAAATTTATTCTGGCTTTATTTTGAAGCTACGTTCTTGTTATTATGTGTGGAACAGCACATCAGCCTCGGATTTGCTGGCAGTGCTCCAAGCGGTCGGTTCAATTTTTGATGGCCTCGAGCTCGTCCAAAGTAGTTTGCTTGTTAGCGTAGACTAAGGACTTGACGTAGCTTCAGAGAAAATAATCGAGTGGCGTCAAATCACACGATCGCGGTGGCCAATTAATGAACGCTCGCTGTGAGATGACCCAGTCGCCAAACTTCTGCTTCACAACTTCGAACGTTGTGTCGTTTTGTACATTTAGCGCGTCTTGTTGGAACTACAGCTTGGAGATATCGGTGTTGTTGAGCCCTAACCACAGAAAGTCAGTTAACATTGCTCTATACCTGAGACCATTAACGGTAACGGTTTCTCATTCCTAATTTCAAACGAAATAAGTTCCGATGATGCCGCCGCACCAAACAATCAGTCTTTGTGGATGCATTAATGCTTGGCCGAACTCTTGTGTATTTTGTTCGCTTGAGAAGATGATTTTTTGGCCAAAATCCGATTCTCCGGCCAACATTTCCAGCGCCCAATAAATAAATAATCGGCGCCAGATTAGCATTTCTAGGTCTTCTTCAATACTGGCTGCCACGGCGACTGTTTTTTCCTTATTTCGCCTTATGTTCATATGAGCCGGAATTTCGATAATATTTTTTAATAATTTTCACACGTTTTGCAAACTTAAAACGATACTTGATGAAATGGCAAATTTTGACAACTGAATGTCATTGATAAATTTGACAGCTACGGAAACATAACAATTGGAAAAACTATCATTGCTATCCGGTCACCCTTTAAATTGTTGTACGTTACGTGATTGTATATAAGAAGATTGGGGCAGGCGGTATATGGTTGTTAGGCCTGAAATTGGCCTTCCACTCACAGGATTGTTTTCAAAGCCATCGCCTTTTGGTAAAATGTATGTAGTACCATTTGTAAAATAAGATGGGAACTTTGCAGGTTCTTGTTGATCTTGTTGATTTATTCAACTAGCTATGAGCTTTTCATGCAAAGCTGGCAGGCTTGAGTCTTATCCAATATTTTGAGTATTATTATTATTATAATATTTTTTATTATTATTATTTATATCATTATTATTATTTTTATTATTATTACAATATTATTTTTATGTTTATCACATATATATTTTTAATATTATTATTCTTTGAATTATTATATTTATTATTAATATTCTTGTTTTCGTTATTGTTATTATTTTTGCTATTATTATATTAATTTTTTTATTATTAATATTTATATGATTATTTTAATTTATATTGTTATTATTTGTATTATTATTATTTTTATTATTAATAATATTTTTATTAATATTATAATTATTATTATTATTTTTTATTCTTATTTTTGTTATTTTATTATTACACATTTTACTTATATTATTACTAATTTTATTATTGTTATTATTATTATTATTATTACTATTATATTATAATTTATATTATTACTGTTATTTTTATCAATATTAGTAATTTCATTATTATCATTATTATTGGTATTATTATTATTATTATTATACTTTTATTAATATTATTTTTGTTATTATATACAATTTTCTCTAGATGCGTAAAATTAACAACTGCCCTCAAAATTTGCTTAATTTACGAAAAACAATTATAGGCACTTTTGCAATTTGACGATGTTTCTGCTCACTTTTAGTTTGGTTATGCATATGCTTAAGTTCACTTAAGTGAATTATGATTGGCCCTTAAAATCACTGAACAAAGCATTGAAATACCATTACTTTCCATATATGGATATGTATTTACGAGGGCTGTTTGATGAATACCCGGATTAGAAATGACAACGCAAGGGGTTTTTGCCAGCGTGGAAAAATACCTTTTTAGAAGAAGTATTATACCATCTTAACCAGTGGATTTGTATATAGTATGTATAGATCTTTAAGCACTCTTGCTACTACACGAGTGCGAAAGTGTATTCGTACCATTGAAGATTCGACGCTTGATAAGATAGAGACAAAGCACCTGAAAATGCTGAGCTGGCCGCAAAGTATGCCTTGTTTAATGTTCTCTAAACCTGACAGTCGTTTTACAGCTCGAATCGTATCATGCCTTTTTTTTCTCCTGATACTCTTAATCCAATGAGGGATAAAGGATCTCATTTCAACGAAAATAGTGTCTGTGATCATATCAGCAGCGGCATCCACGAAAGGCATCCAAGGAAACATAATGACCAGCTAAATTCTTAACAAAGGTCTTAAGTTCGCATTGCCATACGGTTCGTTTGGAAGTCTTTTCTCTAACATGGTCAGTATACGAGAAACTAGCTGATATGATACAGTAGTTCAACGAGCTTATAGGGAATAGCACATCGAATTTGTACTTATCAGGCTGACCTAGAAGTTCTTGTTTTCAGGACAATAAGCTTATAAAAATTAGGTAAGGTTAGGTTAGAGTGGTGGTTGGAAAACTAACCCACTTATGCCTATTGGCTCCTTGTGCTGCCACGTAAATCTATGATCTGCTGCTTTGATGAAGCGCAGGAGACTGTTAACTTCTGTATTTTAAATTATTATGCTTTTAGTCGAAAGGTGTGGTATCGCATGAATAAGGCAAGTGAAATTAAGTGCTCACCAAATTGATTTCTCAACAAGTCCATTGTTTAACGCGCTGTATGGTTCTTAAGTGCCGTCTTTTTGAAACCAGAGCTCACCGAAACATGTGCTTGAATTTTAGGAAGCACATAGTCCGTTACCGTGACGGTAATATTCTGATTTGCCTCATTTTTGAAGAAATATGGACCAATGATTTCCCCAGCCCATAAACTACACATACTACATACCGTTGTTTAATGGATGTAATGGTAGCTCTTAGTATTCTTCGGGATACTCGTCAGCCCAAATACGGCAATTCTGTTTACTAACGTATCCATTGAGCCAGAAATGAGCTTCATCACTGAACAAAATTTCACGATAAAACACCGGATTTTCACTGAGTTTTTCCAGAACCCATTCACTGAAAATATGACTCAAATTCAAGTCGCTTGGCTTCAATTCTTGTACAAGTTGAATTTTGTATGCTTTTATGGTGAGATTATCACGTAAAATATGTCAAATTGTCGAATACGCAAAGCCAAGCCACTGAGAACGACGACGATTCGATTCGTCACGGTTTTCGCGTACACTCTCAACTACAGCTGCCATAGTCTCTTCGCTACGTGCTGGATGTAGTCTAACCGGTCGAGTATTATCCACTAATGTGAACTGGGGTTCAAATTTGCGAATGGTATTGGCAATAGTAAGTTCAATAGGTCAGTTATGCGCACCGTAAGTTCCTCGAATCGCACGAGAAACATTTCTCACAGAAAGCTGATTTTCGTAATACATCTGAATAGTTCGGAGACGCTGTTGTGATGTGAGTCTTGACAAACGATACTGAATAAAAATGACAAAGCAGTTTGATATGAGTTACGCGTTATTTGTTAAAAAAAGGCTATTGAAAATAAAACCTCATGATAAATGACCGTATACATTAATACATTATAATTGGTAAGAACACTGCCTTCCGTAGTCATCTGAAATAAAAAAAATCAAAGAGATTATTCTTCTGTGAACTTTATTCTAATTAACTTGCCAATAGTATCCATATTAAAAAAAAAAAATGGCGGACTTGTTCTCGAAATCAATTTTCGTTGAAAAATTGTTTAAATAAATTTATTTATTACGAAAATTAAATATTTTAAAGGTTATGTATGTTAGGTATGTCTTAAGTAACTCCGTTGAATAGTTTTTAGTTAGTGCTTCCCCGAAATTTCAAAAACACGGTTTCGAGAAAAACGCGTTTAAAGTTTTGACAATATTTATGCCTGTTGCATAAAGCAATCCTTCTCTTTCCTTAAAGTTATCAGTTATGCGTAAGGTTCTGACCTTAAGATTTTAACGCCGATTATAAAGCACCAAACACCAAAGCGAAACGGATTAGAAAGTACTTGAACCTAATGTCATTGCTTACTTCAAAGTCACTGTTATCTTTCAGCTTTTTTGCACTTGTACTCACAAAATTAATATCAGCTTCTGCAGTATGTTGATTCCCTCGAAATTATCTTTTTCTTCCACTGTACACTTGTCGAGCGAAAAACGGTTATTGAAGAACTGCTCGAAAATCTTTCTTGTATTCCATATTGTACAAAATTCTTATATTTCGTATTTTTGAATTGAACAGGCTTGCTATACTACGCACACCTGCGTATCCTAGAGTAATAAAAGACGGAAGGACAATATGTTACCAAAGGTAGCATATATAATTGAAATAGTGTAAATGGCTTTTACTCACACAATACTGTGTTAATTACGTTTTTCCTAAGCAGAAAATTATTATATTTATTTTATAATTAAAATATTTTCGAAGGTAATGAAACATTGCGCTATTTGCTTACTATGTTGAATGTTAAATGTAATTAACATCTGTCACTTGAATGCACAAAATCTGCTACTGAAAATCAACAAGTTTCCTGATTTATTGTATATAATATCACATTACGCAAAGACTTACTTTCACCGATGTGAGTATTATAAATTTAACATCGGTTAATACTATTGGTTAATACTTCTGTTAACTATGGTATATCGGTTAAAAGAAAGTATTGATAAGCACATAGGGTGATGCATCGTGGGGTTTGATTTTCAAGCGGTTAGAACACATCCTGCAGGTAGTGAGGAGACTATGGATGCTGTAGCTGAGAGTGTACGCAAAGACCGCGACGAATCGATTCGTTGTCATTCTCAGCAGCTTGGCTCGGCGTATGCGACAACTTGGGGTATTTTACGTGAGGATCTCGCTCTAAAAGCGTACAAACTTCAACTTGCGCTAGAAGTTGAAAAAACTCAATGAAAATCTGGTGTTTTATCGTGAAATGAAGTCCCGAGTCATACAGCGTGTGAAACAGTGGACTTATTGAGAAATTAATTTGGTGAGCACTTAATTTCACGTTTTGCTACGGTAAATTGGCCGCCTAGATCATGCGATATCACACCTTTGGACTATTTTCTCTGGGGATATGTAAAGTCTCAGGTCTTCAGGAATAAGCCAGCTACGATTGACGCTTTGGAAGCCAACACTACTCGTGTTATCCGCGGGATACCAGTCGCTATGCTCGAACGAGTCGCCCAAATAAAGACCTTCCAAATGGACCACTTCATAAGTAGTCGTGGCCAATATTTATATGATATCATTTTCAAAAAGTAAATACCATGGATTGTTCTTTTCACCGATAATAAAAATTTTAAGTTCACTTTCAAATTTATGTGTTTTATTTTACATTTTAAAACAAATTGAATTGCATTGAAATTTTTAGAGTGCCAAATGCCAGCGATAAAAATGCAATCACATTCACAAAGAAGAAAAAAAAAACAACTGTGTGAGCAAACCGATTATCTATATTAGATTCACTGACCTCTCTACAAAACGGCGAATTATAAGGGAGAAGACGAAAAACAAAGAAAACTTCAACTTCAACATGAATGTTATCAGAGTGAGCGGCATCAGCAGCAAGGACACAAAAATTTACATTACAAAATATCATATAATCAGGCTCCCTGATTTGGTCTCCCACAGGCAGACCAAAGATGTCGAATAGCGAAAAAAATAATTAATTTATACGGCATTTTTTTCTTACTTACTCAACTTCAGCAAATTGTTATAATGCCTTAAAAAATCACATATTACATATTATAACTCTTTGTAGACCACCAAAAAGTTAAAAGTTTAAGAGAAAACTTTTCATCACTTTTTATCCATCTTAATTCATTCTTAAGCGTTCCAGATATTACCGCTTTGAAAAAGCGAATCCCAATAAAATTACACTGCAGGCTGTTTTGTTAACGTTGTGTTTAGGTGTACGTTGTTTGTGAGGCGAGAAGTGTTGATCTCATTAGACATTAGCACCTAAAAGCACCTTTATACTAATCACCAACTGACCAGACGGACTTCATCCCGTCTAATATATGGCGAAAAATAGTATAAAATCAAGTATTAATTTCATTGAATTCTATTCGTTTTTTTTTTTAAATCCAAAAAAAAAAAAAAATAATAGAATAAACCAATGATTGTATTCAATTTAAGCTGTATGATACAAAACATTTTTTGTTTTCTTCTCCTGAGCGTAAATGAAGAGCGAGGATCGTTTCCCAATTAATTAGGCGAGTGAAAAGCATGACATTTTTAGATTTATGCCGCACACTCCAGCGACTGTCCTTGTGACTTGTTTATGGTCATCGCAAATTCAAGTTTCGCTGGGAAATTTGCAAATTGCAAAAGGCATTCTTCATTAATACATACGGATATACATTAGTGACGCGTTCATCTTTCGTTGAAGTGAATTGGCAAATGGCAGGTGGAATCGATATTAAACCACTGGAAGTATCTATCGGAGTCTGTCCATTTCCGATTTTCAGCAGTTCTTTGGAGAAAACTTCTGCGGTTCCATCCTGTTGCAGGAACACTCGCATATTTATACTCGCATATTATATCGACACAAATATAATGACTTGCGACATTCGCTTAATACACCCGACGCTGTTGATCATGGGATCATGGGAAGAGTTTGTCGGAAGTCGCCCGCCAACAGCATCATCACGCTACCAAAGCGACGACTATTCAATGTTCAATCGAGTGCTTCCAATGATCGTTTGTGCGTCATCGTGCACACATCCCATATGATTAATTTACAATTTTTCAACACTTTTGCCATGGCTGATTAATTTGAAATTGTGCAAACAGGATTTTCGTTGATTTGCATGTTTACCGGAAGATTCAGTGCTGAATGTGCCGTTCTTCCACCAATTCTGGTAGATGCGAGAACTAACGCACGTATTGCTGCTAATATCAATGATAGCAGGAACAGTCCACCGTTTCCATCTTCAACAGCCTTCATCAGTTGGTCATACACACTCTTTTGCTGTTCAATCAATAGTGAAAGATTTGTTTGTACTTGTTGTTGCAAAGTTGTCGTGCCGTAAGGACGCTCGCATTCAAATTCACGATTCAATACATCTCTATTTTGAGGATTTGGCACTGGCATATGAATTTCAGACAATAATAATAATAAACACAAATCTTCAATCAGCACTAACGCTTCATTGTAGATGTAATCGTTCATTTGCAATTCCAAATTCCCTGTCGTGACTCGTAAGCGATGCAAAATGTCTTCTGCGATGTCATCTTTGTACGTATCCCATAACTGAGGTGTGTTTGAAGGCTGGCATATAGAGATGATCAAAGCGAAAAGTGTACGAACTTGATTGGAAGACGAAGAAGCTATTGGATCGTCTAGAGTTTAATTCCAGTGATTGTTATCTTCAACCAATTGTAACTGTAGACGCGCTTCTCGAATAGTTGCACACACTGTAACTTCCACAGTCCGCATTGATTCAAATGATGTTGAACCACGCACATTAACCAAAAGTAACCGAAGGTATAAGCAATCGTCGTTCTTTGGATGGATTGTATAAATATGTCCCAATGCATCAGTTGATAACACACCTGGAAATCTATCTACTGGTTGGCCTTGCTTTCTGCGTAACCAATTCTTCAAAACGCATTTCATGTGTTATATCGACGCATTTCCGAGTAAAACAATGTTCTTACAAACGGATCACTGGCGCAAGTTGAAAAAAAAAAATTAGTTAATTTTGTTGGTGGTGGTCTTTCCACTCGCTGTGCTGCGTTCTCTGCGCTGAAATACATTCTTTGGCCATTCTCTAAATGAACTGCAAATTGCACAACAGGCGGATGACGTTTATGAATCGCAAATGAAAATATTCTCCAAAGTGTTTTTGGAGTTCACATATCAGCCCATTTCAAATTTGCTGATTTTATCTCGTTCAACGCCAATAACCGCAATATAGCTTCCTTTGGTGAAGTATTTGCTATCATGCTTAATCGATTTCACCGAACTGCAATATTCAGCATTGATATGTGTTTTGAATGCCTTAGACAATATTGGCGAATATGGAAAGATCCGTGTGTTGTCAACCACGGCATTAGCTGCTTTCAATTGAGTGATGAATGTTCTGCCATTATCATCTGATAAGCGACGCCGATAGAATGGATATCCATCGTTTCCACTTTGAGTTTCCGAAATAAAAACACGTGGATAGCGTTTTGTGCATTTATTGTCGGACATATAAACCGAAGTGGGATTGTGTTGTCAATCAAGGTGGTTGTCGATGTTTTGGCGAATCATCACTCTAAATCCGTAAAAGTTCATTGAATTGATTTTTTTATTTGTCTCGACCCCTAAAAATTTACAATTTATGAAGTGAGAATCAAAACTGTTTTTTTATTATCATGCTTTATCTCATGAGATATCCGTCCTCACTACGGCAAAATGTAATGTGTGATCGATGTGTCTTATTTATTCGCTCTAGTGCTTTTCCAGTTCGGCGTTTGATGACTATAAGTTAAGCAAAATTTTCTTCACAAACATAATTGACATCACTTGAAGTGCACATTCTGCTCCCACGTAAATGCAACACATGTCCCATTTTATCTGTATTTTACTTATGGCAACAACCAACACATTCCATTCCCATAGAATGCAAGTGCTCCAGTTACACCTGCGGCATCGATGTACGTGACGGAATCCGCCGACGCAGCACCTCACCAGAGACACATTAGAATTTAAGTTTATCCAAATTCATTGTTTAGTTTAGGTGTAAGGGCAACCTATACCGAAATAACAATAAATAAAAAATTTGTTTTAAAGCATCTTATGTTTTATTAATTGGTGCCCGAGTAGGGACCCGAAGTGAAAGAAACGAAGAACAGTCATAGTGCGGTATAATGCCTTTTGTTCGTGTCGGTAAAAAATAAAAAAACCGATCGAAAAAAAATTAGTTTAATTTTGGGTCCCATAAACCTATGTAAAGGTAACTCCGTTAAAAGGCTCTAAGAACGCCTCAATGGAACTCGTGAAAACTAAAGTATGTAAACTAGACCCTGAGTCAGCGGATAAGCAGGGACAAAAGGGAATTATCTGCAACACCGGCGAGGGATGTTGCCGTTACTTACTCTGTGAGTTAGAATTATGCTAAAATTATGAAAAAATAAAAGCAAAATGAATTGGAAAAAAAATAAACAAATAAATTTAAATTAAATACTAATAGTAAACAAAAATATGAATAAAACTCTTTTGAACTTTTTTTTTGGGAATAATATTTTAAAGAAAGTAGTTATTAAAAAACAAACAAAAGATTAAAATACAGTTTTTTTTCTTTAAAATAAATAAATAAAAAAGAAAAATAACACAAATTTAATTTTAACTGTTATTTTTGTTTCTAAGATAATACTTTTATAACTTTAATATTTTTACTTGAATTAATATTCTGCATAAATCTCTCTTGTTATCGTCTCCAATTTTAAAAATTCTCAAGCTACTGCACGTTTCCCTTTGTTTTATCTATCTTTATGCTTTACATAGATATCGCGTTTTAATAAAAGTTTGCTAGGTTTCTCCTTAAAACTAAAGGTTATCTTGATATAAAACGCCAACAACAAGGTCAAGAACTTATGACGACACGGTCGTCAACAATTCTTCATTAACCGAAGACCCGAATACATCCTATCAGTTCTACAGCTCTGCCAGAAGTAAGATGCATTCCCGAACTAGAAGTAGTCGTTGTTTCTATAGTAAACCGAATTTTCGATTAGCAAGGCAGAAAATTTGTCGAAAATGTACTAAACCCAACTTCTCACCGTTTCACCGCTGTGGATCAAACCATCTCTCCAGAGTATAGGAACCGTCTAGAAGACCTTGAAAAGGTACTCGACGTCGTTCGCTGTTTAAGGTACCTTTTCGGAGATGCCAGCGAATTTTCTTCATGGAAGAAAAGCGTCGAGCGAGTACTAGGAATATATGTACACAAAAGAAGAAACACAAAATATTATGGGATCCTCTTGAAGCTTATAATACTCCACTCAACTGGGAAGCTATCGCCAGTTGTCTTACAATCCACTATGCGGACAAACGCGATGTAAGTACATTAGAATACCAGATGTCACACTTGACCCAAGGTAAAAGTAGTTGTCAAGAGTTATATCAAAGACTCTGTTCTCAATTGACTTTAATCATTTACAAGATTTCATGCTTGCACGTAAGTCCCGAGTCTATCCGACTTCTCACCCAAACCTACTGAGACAAAGCATTGAACACATTTATCAGAGGCTTACAAGGAAGTCTATCTGAACTATTAGGTATGAAAGAACAAGCTGATTTACGCAAGCTCTGCATCTTTGCTTAAAGCTAAAGAATCAAACATTCAGAGACCAGTTCATCAATGCTAAACAAGGACCGAATAAACCTTTCATTCCACAACATCTTCCTCGGCAACAGGCATTCCCTCAGTTTCCATATCGTCCTCCACACAACCTAACTACGTCTCCACAATGTTCGACTCCACAAAGAAATTTAAACTTAATCTCCGGACCCTATTACCCAATTTATCCTCCTTATTATTCACCAGTACAGCCATTTAATACTTTTTCTAGCTCAAATCATAATTTCGCTCCTAGAACCAAACACCCAATATTCGATATAATTTTGTTCAGGCCATTAATCCTACTTTAGCTCCTATGAAAGCTGAAGTCTTAACACAAGGGCGAAGCAACCAGGTCAGAGCTGTCAATAACCAAACTAGGCAAACACACTTCAATTCTTTAAAAGCATAAACCACCCTTCCAAAAACCCCAACCAACATAACTTCTATATCGACTCGAAGGTAGGAAGCTCCGAGAACCCAACAAACTGCACCCAAACTGCTGAACATACAATCGTAAACGAGGATGCATATACACAATATCAATTGGGACCACAGTATCAATTAGAACAACAACATCAAATGGGACAACAATATCAATCGGGACTCCAGTATTTAACAGAACAGCAATATTCAGAAAAACAACAATGCCCAACAGAAAACACATATCCGACTGAACAATTGCTAGAGTGTAGCGACATACATTTTTTAGGTTAGCGAACTCTTCGCTCCCTTTTATCGAACGTAAAGCGAAGAATGGAGAAATCCTAAAATTTCTCATCGACATTGGGTCAAGCCAAAATTACATCAAACCTGACATAGAAAATCTTATCCCGAATCAATAAAACTTTTTTGACAAATCGATAGCTTGTGCTGTACATAGAAGGTAGTCACCATACATTTATTAATCTCCTTGGTCCTAAAAATGTCAATATAAAATTGTTCATACTTCCCACACTTAGAACTTTCCACGGTATTTAAGGCAACGACAACCTAAAAGACCTGTCTGCGGTTTAGGCCAAAGATAGCTTTGTACAAATCCTGAATACAGTTCGAATCAAAATCAAGCAACCAAAGTCCCAATTGGTAAACTCATTAGCCGTCAGGACCGGTTACCTGACTCCGGAACAGAAAATTCCCTTGAATTCAACTATCAACAAATATTTAAATTTATTCTCCGAACCTGAAGAAAAACTGACTTACTATCACTTAAAGATAGCACTGTTTTTACCAGACTTTACCCTTTTCCCATGTCACTGAAGGCGGAAGTCGACAAAGAAGTCATTTAACTTATAGACAATGGTATAATTATGACTTCACGGTCTCCTTATAATTCACCTGTCTGGGTTGTGCCTAAAAAACCCGATTCCACTGGACTAATTCAATACCGTATGGTCATAGATACCTACAGAAAACTTAACTCTATTACAATAGCCTATCTGTACCCGATCCCTAACATTTCTGAGGTTATTGCTCAATTGGAATAGAATAAATATAAAAGAATAAAGGAATCCGATACTGAGAAGACAGCCTTCTCTATTAATCATGGAAAGTACGAATTAACAAGGTAGCCATTTGAACCAAAGAACGCTCCATCGATCTTCCAGCGAGCGGTAGACGACGACATTATACATATACGATATAATCATCTTTAGTGAAAATGAAGTCCAATATGCCAAACATATCGAGCAAATTTTTAACATACTTAGCAAAGGAAACATTTTTTTTTATAATCCCGCCCGCGCACCAAGGGGATATGAATACCCTTTTACTGGCTTTTCTCCAAGGCGCGGGCGGGTGGTGTGGTAGTTTGAAACTCAGGTGTATTAGGTGGAAAGGAGAGGAGCCAGTGCATTCTCAACCAGTGGGTCTTAGTACGTGCTAGTTGTTAGTTCGTTACATTTAGCCCATTCAGCAACCACTTCAACATTATTGTTATGCCTTCATGTCAGAGTTGACGCCGACGGGATTTTCAAATAACTACATACAAATTCTATGAAAAGACTTTTTCAGAGAATTGCCTCGCACATAATTCAAACCTCTGTTTGGGGAGCGTATACCACTACACCACGGCCACCCCCCTAGTCAAAATGGACAAATGCAATTTTTTCAAACCTCTGTCAGAATTCCTTGGTTTTCCGATCTCTTCTGAAGGTATCAAAAGGAATCCAGAATCAATCCCAAAAACCCTAAAAGGAATACGATCTTCTCTTGGCTCCGGACAAGCCTATCACCGCTTTGTTAAGGACTACCCAAATCTTGCAAAACCCCTAACAGACCTTCAAATGAGGGAAGAAGGACGAGTCTCCAAAAATCAATCTGCTAGAAAAACATAAGAACTAAATTCAGAAGCCTAAGATTCATTTAAAAAACTCAAAAATTCCTTTGTTTTGAAAGATTTAATTTTGTCGTACCCTGATTACAATAAACCATTCGACCTCATGCATCAAACTATGCAATCGGTGCTGTTCTTGAGCAAAAAAAAGGCTGATAACTTTCATTTCGCGAACGTTAAGCAAACCAGAGGAAAACTTTGCAGCAAGCTAAAAAGCAATGTTAGCCATTGTATGGTCACTAGGCTCATTGCGAAATTACCTTTACAAGTTGAAATACAGCAAACGTGGTCGCAGATGCACTTTCCGGATACTCCCAATCGTCAGATGTAAATACACTTTGAACAACTCGGCATAGCGATGAAAGCTCAGCGCAGAAATTGAAAATCAAATTCTTCCCAAAAGGGATACTACTTCATCTCAAACTTTCCAAATGATTTTCCCTGCATACCACAGACACACGATAACAGACCTAGAATTCAATGATAAAAATCTGAAACGAATTTTGAAGCAGTTCCTCAACCTTTTAGTAATTAACGGTATTAAAGCAGAAGACACTTCGCGAATTATAAGATTTGATTCACTCAATTTCAGGTGCAGAGCAAGACGAAATGGTCATCAAGGCTCTTAAGCTTGCGCATGGCAACGAATGAGAAAATGGAACTCAAATCCTACAAATATTTTACTTTTCTTCGGTGGCTAACAAGATATAACGAATTATAAAACATTGCACAGTATGTCAAGAAAACAAATATGAAAGACACCCTAATAAACCTATCATTCAAGCAACACCTACACCGCAATATCCAGGCCAAATTGTTCATTTGGACATCTTCCCAACAGAAGATAAACTTGTGCTTACCTTTCAGAATAAATTCTCTAAATACGCACAAGTAAAGATTTTAAAGTCCAAGGCAACAGAAGATGTACGTCAGCCCTTAAGGGACATACTCTTTTCTTTTGGTCTTCCCGACATGAGTGTTATAGACAACGAAATATCCTTTTTATTTATTAGCTTTATGATAGAGGAAGAGTTAAAAATAAAAATGTTCACTAAACCCTCATACTCGAGTACGGTCAACGACCAAATCGAACGTTTTCACTCAACTCAAACGAAAATAATAAGATGTTTGAAGACAGAAGGTTTCACAATTCCTTCACGGAATTATTAGAGCGAGCCGTATACAAATATAACTTCTGGATTCATTCAACCACTGGCAAAAAGCCTTTGGAAATATTTATCGGACGCAGAGTTATCTCTGATTCAAAACTTTTTGAAAAAGCACAAAAAGAAACCATTGAGAAAATTCAAACCAAACAATTTCATAACAAAAAACGTTGCCTAATCAAGGAGTATGCCCCCGGGCAGACTATATACGTAAAACAAAATAAAAGGGTAGGTTCGAAACTATATCCCCGATACAAGAAAGAAATAGTAGCTTTAAATCAGTCCTCCACAGTGATAACCCAATTTGGCAAATCAATTCATAAAACTAAAATTCTTTTTCAGATTAAATTGCACGAAATGAAAAATTGTTAATAATAAGGAATAAAATTTATTTAGTAAAAAAAGAAATAACAAATATAAATTACGCCATGCAATGGGCTAAGACAAACATTGTTAATTCATTTATATTATCATAGTCCGAAATAAATTCGTAAGTAATACCATAGAACCCGATATAGGGTTTTCTAATAACGACTTGACAACTTTTTTTTTTAAATAAAAGGCAAACCATTTGAGATATTTCAAAAACTTTATTATTGGCTTAAAATAAAATCAAAATATTTATGAATGGAACTCGACTTGGTTGGACTCAATTTTCAACGATTCAGGCACACATTTCGGCCGAAACGGCCGCTATTTCGCGTTCAATGTTGGTCCTGAGCTCTTTCAACGTCGTCGGCGTGTTGATATAAACCTATGACTTAACGTAGCCCTACAAAAAATAGTCAAGCGGGGTTAAATCGCACGAACTAGGCGGCCAATCGACTGGCCCATGTCTTGAGATAACACGCTCACCATACTTACTCTTCAATAAATCGATTGTAGCGTGTGCTGTGTGGCTTGTGGCACCATCCTGTTGAAACCACATGTCGTCCAAGTCCATATCTTCCAATTCGGGCCGAAAATAATCGGTGATCATGGCGCGATAACGCTGACCATTCACAGTAACGTGACGATCGTTATCGTCGACGAAAAAATATGGCCCAATAACACCGCCGGCATGCAAACCGCACCAAACAGTTATTTTTTGTGGATGAAGAAGTGATTCATGAAGCACATGTGGGTTTTAACCCGACCAATAACGCAAATTTTACTTATTGGCGAACCCATTGAGCCAAAAATGAGTTTCATCACTGAAGATGGTTTTGCGACTCCGAATATCTATAAAAAAAATTTATAATTTGCAGACGTTGCTCGTTAGTGTACTTTACCATGATGAAAATGTTGAGTTTACTGAATAAACTGACAGTGACAGTTTGATGATTAGTGAAAGAGTGCGTTCACAAATTAAATTCAAAGTTGTCAAGTCCCTATTTAAAAGCCCTATATAAGCATAGAAGAAATCTTAGACCCATTATACAGAGTGAGTTTTTTAACTTGAGACATCCAAATTACTCGAAAAATACGCGAGTAAAATATTTCAGACAAAAGTCACAAGGTTCTGAAGGGGACATAAGATGGTGACCACGATTGAGACCCATTTTCAAGTTCAAACGATGGTCACTTTTGATTTTTTAATGGGAACCCCTATTTTTTCGTAACCCAGAAACTACGACGTGGACGTGATAATTTAGAGAGGGTCCCCTTGCTGTTGAATCATTAAATTCTTCCCATTTCGACGTTTATTTCCCTAGACTATTTTAACAAATGCTCGAAAATGTGACCATTCACTTCAATACACTCGTCTATCCGCGCTCTAAATGAACCTTCAAAGCTTCATGAATGAATGAAGCTTCAGTTATTCATCTTTTCACGTGTTGTTGGCTTTTTTCTGTAAACCTCACATTTTAAATAGTCCCACAAGAAGAAATCAAGTGACGTAAGATCAGGTGATCTAGCAGGCCATTGCCTCGGACCCCCTCGTCCGATCCATCGTTGATGGTAAACATTGTTTAGTATGCCCCGGGCTACTTGGGAATAATGGGTTGGACGACCATCATGTTGAAACCACATTGTTTTTCGCAACTCCAATGGCAGTTCTTCTAGTAATACTGGAAGATGGCCCCGCAAGAAGTTTTCATATTTTTCGCCATTCAAGTTGCCTTCAATAAAATATGGACCTATTAATTTATCCCCAATAATTCCCGCCCAAACATTAACATTGCAAGTGTGCTGGCGTTCAACTTGTCGCAACCAAAAAGGGTTTTCGGTAGCCCAGTAATGCATATTATGTCGATTGACCGTACCGTGATTGGTGAAAGTCGACTCATCAGAGAATAACACCTTGGCAAAGAAAAGGGTGTCTCGTTCAATTTGCTGAAGTGCCCATTGAAAAAACGGAAACCCGGTTGCGAAAATCCACTAGAAAGTACTTGATGCATTGAAACATGATAATGATGGTTTTTATGCAGATGTAATATTCTTACAGACAGTCGTTTGAGAAATACCTGATTCACGACTTATTTGGCGAGTGCTAGAGTGAGGATTGTGTGCAACGGCAGCTAACACTGTTATTTCATTGTCCTCAACAGCCACCCTATCTGACCGATTCCTTTTCTTTGGTTGCACACTTCCTTCACTAGTGAATTGTTGGATGACCCGATAACGTTGGGCGTAAAAAGCAAAAGCACCATCGAGGTTCCTTTCACTTTCTCCATAAATCAATATCATTTCAATTTTCTCTTGAATTGAAATAGCCTGCATTATTAATCTGGAAAACGTTACTAATAATAATCAGTTCAAATATCAAAACAAATATCGAACTTCTAAATGAAGTACAGTTCCGTTCAAGTAGAAAAAAAGGTCAGAGTGCACATCATACACTCTCAGATAAGTTTGGGACAGTTTGTCTCTATCTGAAATTTCTTTGAGTTTTAACTTCACTCGAGGCAATAATGACTTCCTCAAAACAAATCTCGACCTTCTTATACCCTAACAACGTTGGAAACCGATTAATGATTTAGGCGTGCCAGTGCAGTGTTAGCTGGCACTGAATGAATAAGACCTTTGAGACAAAGTCGTGTGCCCCATTGAGGAATACAACTGAGCAATGAAAATCAGGAATTATCATTTGAAAAATCAAAAGTGACCTTCGTTTGATCTTGAAAATGGGTCTCAATCGTGATCACCATCTTATGTCCCCTTCAGAACCTTGTGACTTTTGTCTGAAGCATTTTTCGCGATATTTCGTACTTTTCGAGTAATTTTGATGTCTTAAGTTTTATGGCGCCCTCTGACGGCAAAAGAACACATTTTTGGAAAAAGTGTTTCATGTAAAAGAATTGTAATTTTTCACGCAGATTACGAATCTGGCAAAAAATAGGGGTTCCAATTAAAAAATCAAAAGTGACCTTCGCTTGACCTTGAAAATGGGGCTCAAGGTCAAACTCGTGGTCGCCATCTTATGTCACCTTCAGAACCTTTTGACTTTTGTCTGAAACATTTTTCGCGATATCGCGTATTTTTCGAATAATTTGGATGTCTCAAGTTGAAAACTCATCCGGTATGTATATATATTTAATCTTGTGACATACTTTGGAAAATGTTAATGCCTTTTAGGAAATTTAAAATCAAAAAAATTTATATTGGGGAATCTGAACTTCAACTAGCTTGAAAACAGTGATGCTGTTTGCAACTATGGTACTTAGACTTTTTGGCATCACGAAGAAGATTAAGTAAATTAACCAATGAGGATGGTATCGGAAATGTCTTTAGATTACATCTATGGACGATTTAGTAATTGCCCATCAAGTCGCTTTTATAAATGCATATTCGATCTAAAAATTGCCGAACACTCAATGACAGGAATATTGATAAACACTAAAGTTAACAAAACCAAAAAAGTGACAAAAGTTAACTTTATGAAGCTTAAAACTATTTTTGGACAAGTTTTAAGAAGATATTTATCACGAAAATGATGCTTTCACATTCTATACCCTATTTATTCGCTCTCTTTTCCAATATTCCACACTGTACTTCCACTGGGGCCTTGAAAAAAATTTCTAAACGGCTCAAAATTTGCATCACTGGATATCTTAAAATGCACGGATGTAGAATACCTCAGTTCTGCGTTGGAACCCATTCGATTTGTAATTTACTCGTTTATAAACTCACTGTTTGACTTCGATTTTTAAGATGCACTTACTGGTTTCTTAAAAGATGTAGACTGTTCTTAGGAGTCTGATAGTGTTTTGAATTTAATATCTGATATCAACTGGAATTTTAATCTACTAAGGATTTGGTTTGTCAAATCATTGTCATTATTGGGTTATTCAATAAGTTTTGCGGTATTTTTAGAGTTAAAGTTAAACATACATTTTTGGTATAAAAGCTTATATTTAATCCATCAGATATTGTCCATTGTGGTCTATTACTTTCTTTCAACGTTCTGGGGGAGACATAATGCCTCATTAGTTAAAGTCAGCAGACTTATGGGTAAACAAGTTTTCTAGGCACGTTTTGATCTCATCTTCGGAATTGAATTGCCTTCCGTCCAAATTGTTTTAGAGAGAGCAGGACAGATGGTAGTCAGAAAGCGCAAGGTCTGGAGAGTACGGTGGGTGCTGTATAACTTCCCAGACAAATGAATTCAGCTTTTGTTTTGTCACTAAAATGTGGTCTTGCGCTGTCATGGTGGAAAACAATGCCCTTTCTGTTCACCAACTAAGATCATTTTTCTTTCACTGCCTGCTTCAAAGTATTGAGTTGAGAGCACTATTTAACGGCATTTATTGTCTGATTGCCTGGAAGATACTGGAAGTAAAGGACACCTCAAGTCTTATTTACCGATCGATTGCAGTTGTTAACCACAAATTTTTCGTTTCCGGTAGCCACCTTTTTCAGGAAAGTCTCAAGTGAGTTTCTCTCAACAGAGACTCACAGGCAATTATGCGATCCATAATGTTTCTTTCACTGAGTTCCAAGCCTTTTCAGTCTCTGCGATGTATGGACGATGTAAACCCGCTGATCGGTCTTCCGCGTCGTCAAATGCCTGTCAATGGTAACTGCAGTCAAAGTTTGGTTGTCGTCTCTGGTGGGTAGACGTTCAGAGCGAACAGCATTGCCAAGGTCTGTATTTCGTGAACGAAAGCGTGTCAGCGCTTATAGACGAATCCCGATACACGCTGCAAATCTCCCGTAGCGCGTCTGTCGCTTTGGCACCTTACATTTTAAACAGAAAAAAATATATTTTGCACTTATAACACGTCCAACCAAAACAAATTCTCGTAACAATGTAAAGAATAACCCTCTCTATTGGAATAAACAACAACAATTTCATATCACACAGAAATTTTTGGAAACGATAAACACTACATCTAATTGCTTTTCAATGAAAAAATGTTCTATTATTGTAGTATTATTGGTTCTAAGATTAGTTTTACGAACCATACTGAACCTTGTAGGAAATATTTTCGTTGCTTTCTAAGAAATTATTTTTATCTGAAAAACTTCTGTTAAAAAAAAAAACTACTTAGGGGAATTTATTATGATATTTTCCATGTTTAATATGGCTTAAATATGGCATTGCCTGTGTGGCAGTGCATATATGGTATATGGTAAATAAAACTCAGCTTCTATTAATTTTGCAGAAAAATGTAGTGAGGAAAATTAGCCGAAAACATCGTCGATGTCTTAGTCATCCTTTTGTTTCGAGCTTTAAAACATTTTCCAGTCCGTCACTCGTATTTTTTTTAAAGTGTTAAAGACATTTTTTACGAGATTAGGTAATTTTGATTGCAAATTAATTTCTGATTAAAATATACAAAGAAATCTTTCGAATGTAGTATCCGTACCCTTTTTGCTTAACACAGCTTTTCGTAATTTCTAATTGGTTTCATCTAGCCGAATTTTCAATAAGCTAAAGGTTGATCTCGAACTGCATCCATACGTGCACTAGCGTACCAGACGTCAAATCAGACCATAAAAATGTGAGAATTTGTTGAATCTATTAGAATTGCATTTTTATTAGAATTGTTGCCGATGCAGTATAGGATTAAGTTAAACTTAAGAAAATATTTTAAAATCACTGACGAAAAAAGTCGTCATATAAACTACATACATTATTATTAATTCAAAGACGTTTCTATCTTTTTTTTTCTCATCGCTTGATCATTTTTTTGTTGGTTGTTTTTTTTTTTTTTTTTTTTTTACTGACATACTGCTGATGTCAATATTATCCAACTTGACGTATCCGCGATCGGGTGTATTATTTTAATTTTAGTGAACCATCAAATTGTAGCAATATATTACTATATTAGTTTTTTTTTCTCTTAAATTCGAATTTTGTAAAGTAAGCTTTATAATGAAGGAAGTTCTCTGGTCTGATTCATCTAGTGCTTAAAGGCATCACTATCTAATTATCCAAAAAGCTAAGTATTTGGTGTCATCCTTCTTCTTCTAAAGACTAGACTATAGACTAAAAAGCCTCTAAGGTGCTTTCGGGCTCTGAACGTGCAAAAGAACTATCGACAAGGCATAGTACGAAAAGGGTCTTCTGGATCTACATGGCTATGATAATGCCTATCATGTCCTATGCGTCAGTTGTCTGGTAGAATAAACTCTCACGAAAATACCGCATTGCTGCTACTATCAGACTTCAAAAAATGGTCTATCTCAATTGCAAGGGGGCTTTCTCTAGCATGCTTGGTTCTGCTTTAGATGCATTGATGAATCTCCCTCCTCTTTCAAAGCCATATTCAGTTTAAAAAGAAGTGGTCTTTGGTACAATACGACTGTCTTATGACTCTGGACTTATGGACATGTCATGTGAAACAATGACACCAGAATTCCCGCTGCGGAAAAAAATGGTAAATCGTGTTTCCCTGTGTCCAAGAGCGGTTTCGGCCAGAATCTGATCCAGGAAAGAATGCAGCCAGGTCTTCACGGACAGGTCCAAAACAAATATAGGATATGGCGACATCTATCGACGACAATGTTAGATTTCACTTTTCTTTAGCAAAATTTGCGTTTCTTTTCCAAGTGGAGATATACGCAATCTTGATGGCAACGATCTATATTGTGAACAACCGGTGGAGGGGGCGACCCGAATCTAAGTTGGGTCTACCTTCGTCCTCGGTTAAGTCTTCCATTGTTCCATTGACAGTTTAATTTCATATAAGCATAAGTGCAGATGGCAGGACTCCCCAGGTTGCAAGCAAACCAAAACGAATGCCTCTAGACCGTCTTTAAAAGTCAGCGGCCTTCTTGCTGCCCATCAGCAGGAAAGATTGTAGGTTTCATACTGTCGTCGTGACGGGGCATTACACTTTTGCTAACCAATTAAATGTGATGTGATACAACATACTGCGATACTTCTTGTGAAAGTCATGAGTACATATAGCACTATCTCTTTAAATGTACGGTTTATGCTCTCATACTCGTCTGAGTGCTGAGTAGGCACTTTCTCACTGAAGCGCTTACTTATCTTTCTTCAAAAGAATAAAAGATTTCATTAAAGGGACCTTACAAAAAGTAAAATCGACTAGTTCTTTGTCTGACTGCTCAGACAAAAAAAAAAGCTTTCTAATTTCTTAATTTTCTAATATTGTAAACTAGTTTTAGCCGAAACTTGTGGAGTAAACTTCTTTGAAGTTCTTTAATACTTTGAGCATACAATATTGAAACTGTCAAAAACTTCACATAAGTTTTACTTCTAGGTTTTAATATGCAAATGAGTGTATAGAGTGATTCATCGTGAGGTTTGATTTCCAATAGGCTTTTTTGACAGATTACGTATGACTCCTATCAAACTGAAAATGAAAATCAGCGTTTTGTGAGAAATGTTTTTCGTGCGATTTGAGGAACCTACGGTGCGCATAATCGACTTACTCAAACCACTATTGCCAATACCAGTCGCAAATTTATGTCCCAGTTTACATTAGTGGATGATATTCGACCGGTTAGACCACATCCAGCACGTAGTGAAGGGATTATAGCAGCTGTAGCTGAAAGTGCAGGTCGTCGTTCTCAGAAGCTTGGCTTCGCGTATTCAAAAACTTGGAGTATTTTACGTGAGGATCTCGGCCTTAAATTTGCGTCATATTTTCAGTGTATGGGCTCTTGAAGAACTCAATGAAAATCCGGAGTTTTATTGTGAAATCTTGTTCAGTGATGAAGCTCTGGTTTCAACAAGACGGCGCTACGAGCCGTAGAGCGTGTGAAACAATGGACTTCTTGAGAAATCATTTTGGTGAGCACTTAATTTCACGTTTTTTTACGGTTAATTAGCCGCCTAGATCGTGCGATATCACACCTTTGGACTATTTTCTCTAGGGATGTATAAAGTCTCAGGTCTTCAGGAATAAACCAGCTATGATTGACGCTTTGGAAGCCAACATTATTCGTGTTATCCGCGAGATACCAGTCGCTACGCTCAAAATAAGAGCTTACGAATGGACCACCTCAGACGTAGTTGTGGCCAATATTTACATGATATCATTATTAAAAAGTAAATGCCATGAATCGTTCTTTTAACGGATGTGTTTTATTTTGCTTTATAAATCGAACCTCACAATATAATTTCTGTATAATATTTTTGGGTGGTCCAAATACAAATGTTTTAAAGATAAAATAAAATGAACAAAAATCAATTACTTTCTATATATTATGGCTTCATTACAGAGAGTCATTATTCCCATTATTTATATAATACAATTTCATACATGTGCCTGCCTCGGATGGCCTGCAGTACCGCATCCTGTCAACCCAATTTTCCAAGACTTTGTAAGTAAGTAAGAGCTTGCTGTAAGGCCCAAAATGAGAAATGATATCGAAGAGGATGGTTCTTTGCCTTCAATTAATGAGTTAATTATACGGGAATAATCAGAAATTTTTGTGCAAAATTCTCATTAGGCTGGTACGTGAAATGTTGTGTTGTTGATGGCTAGTCAATGTTCCTGAATTGAGTCGAACATTCTCGCCCACAGCAGCCACATTTTCGTCAGTACGTACCGTACCACGATGGGAACCGCTAGTGTTGTCCGCAAGCAAACCAGTCTTACGAACTTTTTGCACTAACTTGCGTGCAGCAGAGGCGTGCTTAATATAGGGCAAAAATTATTTTCAATAAACGCACTGTTTGTGAAGTAAATTTGAAATATTTTCCAACGTTGTTTCGTTCTGCGGAGATATGATATTGACTGACAGTCAAGACTTGAAGCGGGATAAAGGTATCGGTGTCAAAATAACATATAATTAAAAAAGAAATTTGTGTTTTAACCACCCGTTATAAAAATGCATATCCTTTATATCGCATAGTGCGATTCAAAACAGTTGGTCAACGGCGCCATGCACAGGGCGAGTAAGAAAATGAAAATGCATGGGTGTGCACGTCTTCTTAAATTTTTTTTGCTGTTTCAGGGATCATTTTCGTATATTTGTTGTTGTAAAGTTTTCTTTATTTTTGTTTTGAATGGCACTATACTTGTAACTCGCAAATATACGATTGATTTTTGAAAATCTCTTAATTAGTAAAATTTGAAAATGTATGCTTTCCTTTAAGCTTAAAAAATAACCCGCATAAGTGCAATATTCACATTACTTTTAAATTTAAAAAACTTGAATAGTTTTAGTTTGTTATATAACCGTTAAATATATTAGTTCATTATTTCAAAATTAAAAAAAACAGCAACTTTGCAACTTATAATATTTTTTTTTATTATTCTCGTATACTATTATATAAAAAAGATAATATCACTTAAACTTAGTTCCCGGCTTTTTAACAGTTCCAAATCTGAACATCAAAATTGTCGATACCATTTTTTCCAGTTCGTTCACTGAACTTGGTCGAAAGTAAGTTGATAATTTAAAAATTTATGTGCGATGGTGCGAGTTTTTTTAAAAAGCTCATACGCATTCAAATAATTTATTTTGGCCACAAAAAGTCAGTTGCGACTACAAGTCATGTCACTATAACATTCGTCTTCACTTAGATGGCCTCTTTATGATCATTTTAGTTTATAAACCTAGCCATGCCTATTATAGGATTATCTTAATGCACTATTATTAATTTTAACTATTTAACAAATTTTAACTATTTTTTGTGGGGTGGCCGTGGTGTAGTGGTATTTGCATAAACTCCTCAAGCAGAGGGTCGCGGGTTCGAATCCCGTGCGAGGCAATTCTCTGAAAAAGTCTTAACGTAGAATTTGTATGTAGTTATGTGAGAATCCCGTCGGCGTCAACGCTGACATGAAGGCATAACACTGATGTTGGAGTGGTTGCTGGCTGGGCTAAATGTAACAAACTAACAACTAGCACGTACTGAGACCCACTGGTTGAGGATGCACTTGCTCGTCCCGTCCAGTTTGATAACCACCTCTGGGAAAAATATCGAAACCTAATACACCACCCGCCGCGCACTGGAAAAAAGCCAATAAAAGGGTATTCATATCCCCTTGGTGCGCGCGCGGGATTATAAAAAAAAAATAAATAACTAAAAATAAGAAAAACTAAAATAAAAAATTAAAAATAAAGATTTTGCAAAGTATTGAATATTGATAGATGAAAAACAAAATAAATAATAGATGGCCCACCCTCTATGTTCACTTATAATGCTTTCAATTCAAATGAATAGATTTACCGATGTACGTATATTTAAAAATTTGATATATTATTTTCAGCGCCTTCAGTATGCAACCAGGACACAAATTTAACAATAACTAACTCTAATATATCAGCAAGACCAGCAAGCGTTAAATCAGTTGACGCACTTTCTTCAAATAACATTGCTGAGCGATTGGATTTGTCATGCGACAGTGCAGTTAGTTCACTAAGTTCTGAAAGGGTTTTTTCAACATCCGATGGCGAATGGGGTAAAGAAAGTGATTCGGGACAGGATTATCAGCAAGAAAGCTATTTTGAGCCTTACGACTATAGTTCAAACACTAAAAACTTCGGTTCGCGCCAAATGCCTATTGCACAAAAGAAATATCATATGTTTGGTAAGAGGTATTTCCAGGAACATGAAACAGAAAATTCAATCGTTCATTCTACTACACATTTTTTACATTTAACAAATTCTTTAAGCGCATGCGTTGGATTTGAAAGTGTAATTGAAAACTCAGGATTTGATTATGACACAAGTGAAACGATTCCACTTGCAGCTGGAAAAAATAATAGTAAATTTACACACGAAAATGTAAAGTCAGACCGCGATAAATTTTCGGTTGATATAACACATCCGTCGAATCAGGAAGATCTTGTTAGGCATAACCACACGTATTCTGTACTGCAAAATACTATCGAAGATCCTCATTTTCCTCAAAACAGTCCGGAAAATAAGAATTTTTCATCTATTGGACACTTAACAAGGGATGAAAAACGCGCACGCAGCCTAAATGTACCAATTGCGGTTGCTGATATTATCAATTTGCCAATGGATGAATTTAATGAGCGTATTTCTAAATATGATCTCTCTGAAAATTAATTATCGTTAATAAGAGATATAAGACGAAGAGGCAAAAATAAAGTAGCTGCACAAAATTGCCGAAAAAGAAAACTCGATCAAATTTTGTGCTTAGAAGACGAAGTTAGAGAAGTTAGGCGAAGAAAAGAAAAACTACATAGCGACAGGGCTTTTATATCATCTGAAAAAAAACGCATTGCCAATAAATATGCCACTTTGCATCAACATATATTTAAAGTAATATTACTAATTTTAAGTTTTTTCTTTAATATTTCATGATTGTTGATTTTTTTTTTTACATTTTGTTGCAGTTTTTGAAGGATGCAGATGGAAATCCTTGTTCACCTTCAAAATACAGCTTACAACAATCTTCAGATGGTTCCATACATCTTTTACCAAGAGAAAGTTCTAAATTGGATCCAAGTTGCCAGATGTCCTTTTTGGTTAGTGGAAATGATACAGACTCAAAGCTTTTTTTTCGCCAACGGCGATTGCATGAAGTTTTTTCGCATACTCATTTAAATGAAACATCATGCATACAATTAAAAACTTTTTCAAAACATAAAAATGATTAATGGATTCTTCTTCTTAAAGCGAATTTAATAAAATTCAAATCATTTTTTTGCTATGTCAAATGTGTTTTATTTGTTTTTCAAACAAAATGTGTATATAAGTAAAATATAGAGGTATAAATACTATATGTAATGTATATTAAAATAAATTTTAACATAATTCTAAAATGAGTAAAATAAAAAAAAAAATTATATCTTAAAATTAAAAATTAACTTAAATGCTTAACAATTGCTTGTCAACATTTGTCACAGACTGCCATCGGATAGTTATGAGGATCACATTCAGATTTCGATCGAAATAACTTTTAAATTGGGTTTTAAATTCATTAAAAATATAGCAGTCGGAAATTAATAATCAATTTTTTTTTTTTTTTTTTTTTTTTGTATTCACAATTTTCTCAATATACATAATATAATAACTTTAACATGTTATTTTAGCGAAGCTGCTTCATAAGTTGCTATTTATATTTTCCATGGCTGTTTAATTTACATAAATCTGATAAACGCCAGTTAAACCAAAATGACATTCAAACCAAATAAAACCTAAAATGCAGCCTATATATGTAAGACGAAAATGCAAAAGCAATAGAGCTGTGCAGAGTACAAATCTGATCCATAAACAATTAAAAGATGGCTGAAAGAAAGATCATCGATAAGCTTTCTTTAATCTTGATAAAAATGCCACTTAACGTCACTATACAGGGTGCTGCGGATTTAGTGTCGAAGATTTCGAGGAGAGTTATCTTGACATATTTTGAGAAAAAGAAGTGCATCCTCATCGAAATGCAAAGCTTATGCTGCCCTGTTTGACTCTTATTGCGAATAATATCTTCCAAATTTGTGTGTATGGCAGCAATGGGATATCGTCGAACTCGTTTTTATATAAGAACCTTAATTGTTTCAATGTATTGAAAGTAATCTTGCCCTAAAATTAATGTGCCAAAAGTAATTGAAAGCCAAATGATTTTGCTTTTAAATTTAAAATTTCTAATTTCTTTTGGAAAATATCACAATAACACGTCATTTCATCTCAAGTCAATAGTTTTCAAGCTACGACCCAATTTATTGAAACAAGTAATATACAATATTAAATTAAAATTGTTAAACATTTTTGGAAAAAAATAAAAATAGTGATAGAATATTTTTATTTTTATTTTTTTTTTACCTAACCTTGTATTCGTATCACATCAGTTGTTTAAAATACAAACCATTGTATATATAAATGCTCTATCAATGTCCATTCCTTCCAATTTTTATTGCACTTTCGCAGCTGCTTTTTCAATCCTATAGTTCAAATCAACTAATTTTGTTATTTCTGAAAAGTAAACAATGTGCTTTATCCGTTCCCATTAACCTTAGTGTTGTTTTTTTCCTTAAAAAACTGGCTAAGACCTTTTCGAATCCCCATGATTTGACCGATTCTCTATCAAAATTTGCATTCAATATATTTTTAAAAAAATTGTAACTTAAAAAATTTTGCGTTTATTGTAAAAATATACTGAATAAATGTGGATTATTATACAAATAATAACAATATATATTTATTTCAAATTGTTTTTTATTGAATGTACTGTATATAACAACAATAAATATCACATATTGCAATGTGATTGATAGAAAAATTACAAAAAAAAAATAGATATAATTAAATTTCAATCTTTCACACAGGTGTATTAGAAATCAATGATAACAATTAAAACTTTTTGTGACATTTGCTGTGTGCTGATCACAAACGAGCTTATTACAGTCAATTCAAGACTTCCTTGTCTTTCTTCTCTTTCGAATAGGCTGCTCCTTGCAAAAGTTGCATGATACAACTACAACTTTTCTACCACTAGCGTCTAACTTTTGTTTGCACGATTTCGCATGACTTGTTGGTTAGAAAATCGCTGTTCTATTATTGGCATGGCTAGTTCTTCTGAGACATTAAGTAGAAAAAGTATGCATCTGTTAGTTTTTTTCTTTTTTAAGCATATTATTTTCATAGTAAGTAACATACGCAGTAATACCGGTGATATCCAAAAAAAAGCTAGCGGTCATCTGCACCTTCACTGTTGGGAAGAATATCTCATAGTATCATCCATGATCCATAGTATCAACGCCAGCTTTTTTTTGTTGTATAGTTTCTGGTGAGATGCATCAGAGATCATAGCATCATTACGCATCGTACTGAGAAGATTCACCACTGTTGTTTTTCTTTGTAACATACAGACAAATGGTAACCTTCCTTTGAAATCCAAAAAGCCTTGACAATAACGGTCTAGAGTTCGACGGTTTCATTTCCTGAGGAATGATTTATTTATTTATTTTTTTTTTTTTCAAAGTATCGACGATAGTGAGCTTCCATGACAAAAGACTCTGCCAACGGTAAGGTAGTGAAAAATCTGTCTATGCTTATGTGCCGGACAGATACTTTGTAAGCGGCTACCAGTGTTTTCACAACTCTCCTTGAATGACTTCTCGAGTATTACCTTACGTACCTGCCTCTTCGAGTGAACGATAAAAACTGAGTTATACGGCTTTACTGCTCCAAAAATGTAGGATTGTTTGTATCTACGTGTTTTAAAAGTGTTCTCAAACGTTCTTCAGTTATAAAAGAACAAAAATATCGACCCTTCTGCTTCTGCCTCTCTGTTTTATACCTACTTAAGGATTTCCTGTACTGAACTGTAATATCCATTTGAATGTGAGCAGCGTCATCTGTGTTTTCATAGCAGAAGCATTAACCATTAGTGTGTGCAGAGTAGAACCGAATTTTGTGGAATACTTGCGCAGATTCTTCTCGAAATATGCCATTGGAGTATAACACAAATATCAGAATCCCCAAGATATGCAGATCAGTTCATCAGTTGAATTTAAAGTGTGAATTAAAACAGTGATAAAGGGTTTAAGAAAAAGATAAAAAAGTGAAAAGATTAATATAAGCGACTGAATTGTGAATTCTAATTGGTTTGAATAAAGAGATTGTATTGAAAGTAATAAGTTCTATCATTTGTACCCACACCAACATTTTACATTGGTGTCAAAAGTGGATAGGACTTATTGACTTATTGCTTTGAACAACGATCCGCATACATACTTTTTTGACGTTGATGAGGAAGATCAAATGAGTACTGGCAAAGACAGACATACCTAGCCGAACAAAGGAATAGCCTTGAACAAAAGCTGGATGAACAAAATAAAAAACTAGATGAACAGAAGAACAGCATCGAATAAAAATTCGACAAACAAAAGAATAGTCTAGAACAAAAAATTGAAGAACAAAAGAACGTTCTACAGCAAAAGTTCGAAGAAATCGATAACAAATTTGGAAAAATAAGGAAGAATGCTGACGAAAAATTCGAACAAATGGACAGTAAAATTGAGCCACTGGCAAAAGAGCTCGACACAGTGCGAAAACAGAAACTCAGATAATGTTCTTTAAGCGGTCCAAGGAGAAAAGGCTTGAAGCCTCCCTTATTCGATGGCCTGACCTCATGGTCTACTTATAAGTAACAGTTTGAAATGGCTGCTTGTGCGAATGACTGGGACAATGAGGAGAAGTGTTTTACCCTAACAATGGCCTTGCACGGTCCAGCAGCAGAACTGTTGCAAACAATAGACATTCAAAAGCATAAAGATTATGTGGCCTTAGTACAGGCTATCGACACATGCAGGAGGTATACAAGGTCCAATTGCAAAGCCGAAACACTGCAGCAGCTACAAGCAGGCGTCAGTAGACTGGCACAGTCAGTAATGATGGCCGAGAAAAGAACCCTTGCTGAAGCACTTGCCTTTGCTCTGACGATGAAAGCAGCCAATCAAGCTTCCCAGGAAACACATTTCGTCAGGGAAGTAGCGTCTGTTCAATGCTCCTGCGCAAGAATAAGTGCCGAGGAATGAGATTCTCCACGGTATAAATGAAGAATGCGCTGCTGGAACTGCAATAAAATAGGACATTTTCAACGGCAATGTAAAGAACCGGTGCGACGAAAAGGCTGCCTTCACTGTGGTAACACGCAAATAGAGAAAGAAAACGGCAGAAACATCTGGCAAGAAGTCGGTCAATCTTCCCGACGCAATCAGTCGGGTAATGCTTAAGCACCAACTTCGTGGGGCAGAAGTTGGTAGCAGGAATCGACGGCCCCAGAACCATCATCCAAGTCTCACTAGCAAATCGATGCAATGAAAACCTTCTAGAAGAAGTAGTCAGTGGAAAGGAAAAATGGATGGCAACAATAGATACCGGAGCCACGGCCTCAGTTATCAGAAGGGATCTGGTTCAGAAATCCTGGTTGCATAACACCAGCAGCTATAGCTTGAGAACAGCTACGGGAGAAACGGCTAAGGTATATGGTGAAGTTCGCATAAAAATCCACCTGGCCGGAATAGTCTTCTCTGATGTTTTTCTGGTAGCTGACATATACGATGAGTGTATCATTGGTATACAAGCACTGGTGGTGGACTTTGTGGCACAAACCCTAAGATACTTAAATTTGAAAATACCAATTACATACGGAAACCAGATTTAAGAGCCTTCGTCAGAAGCAATTGTTTGTGTAAATGTGTGAGGTGGTCCTGGTAGCCAGCGATTCTGTTTGATGGAGCCAGAAAATGTAGGAAACTTCGCGGCGGGGAAGACCTTAGTGTGACCAAAGAATAACACGGTTCCCGTAAGGATTCTAAACCCAAAGACATTCAGTGTAAGGGTGAAAAAGTAGGATATAATGGAAGAATGTGTACATGTTGAGGCTATATCGACCACAATTGAAACAAATTGTCCAACATCGGTCGCAACAGTTCAGACTATAAAAATCAAGAACAAAATTCTCAGCCTCTGGATCAAGAACAACGAATCCTGGCAGAAAAACTATTGAGAGTGTACGCTGATAAGACGAAGAATAGAATCCATCAACCGGCAAGGCGTCTTCCATTGGCAAAGCGAACAGAAGTTGCCGAAAGGTGCCGAAGATGAAAGCTGAGGGACTGATTGAAGAATCACAGAATCCGTGGGCATCTCCGGTCGTCCTCGTGAAGAAGAGAGACGGCAGCACAAGGTTTTGTGTAGACTAGCGACGCCTCAACGATGTAACTTTCCAGAGCGAAATGGTTTTCAACTCTTGACTTGAAGAGCGGATACTGGCAGGTAGAGATAAATCGTACGGATCGTGAGAAAACGGATTTCAATATAGGAAGTTGTCTTTGGCAGTTTACAGTGATGCCGTTTGGACTGAGCAACGCCCCGGCTACCTTTGAGCCACTTATGGAGCGAACATTGCAAGGACTCAGGTGGAAGACTTGCGAAGTATATCTGGACGAGCTTATTGTCATAGGTAAGACGTTCGAGGAGCATCGAAAAAACTGAAAAGAAGTGTTTAGGGGACTGACAAGTGCCTATTTTCCGCCCGAAAGTGAAATATCTGGGTCACATTATGTTAGCGGAAGGAGTAAGGACGTATCCTGACAAAATCAAAGCCGTGAAAAGTTGGCCTGCCCCCAAAGATAAAAACCAACTGAGAGGATTTTGATTGTTTTTTTTTTATTGTAGCGTGTCCTGTGTGGCCTGTGGCTCCATCCTGTTGAAACCACATTATCGTCCAAGTCCATATATTCCAATTCGGGCCGAAAATAATCGGTGATCATGTCGCGATAATGCCGACCATTCACAGTAACATGACGATCGTTATCGTCGACGAAAAAATATGGCCCAATAAGGCAGCCGGCATGCAAACCGCACCAAACAGTTATTTTTTGTGGATGAAGTGGTGATTCATGAAGCAAATGTGGGTTTTCACCAGACCAATACCATTGATCTTCGTCACTGAAGATGATTTTGCGATGAAATTCATCATCTTGGCGCATCTTGACCAGAACCCAGTCGGAGAACGTACGTTGCTTCAAATAGTACATCGGCTTCACTTCTTGAGTCAGCTTGATCTTGTATGGTTGTAAACGAAAATCCTTAGGCAAAATATGCCATAAGGCGGCCTGAGCGATTTATAATTATTATATTTATTATTATTATAACTATTATTATTATTATAACTATTATTATTATTATAAATATTATTATTATTATAACTATTATTATTATTATAACTATTATTATTATTATAACTATTATTATTATTATAACTATTATTATTATTATAACTATTATTATTATTATAACTATTATTATTATTATAATTATTATTATTATTATAACTATTATTATTATTATAACTATTATTATTATTATAACTTATTATTATTATAACTATTATTATTATTATAACTATTATTATTATTATAACTATTATTATTATTATAACTATTATTATTATTATAACTATTATTATTATTATAACTATTATTATTATTATAACTATTATTATTATTATAACTATTATTATTATTATAACTATTATTATTATTATAACTATTATTATTATTATAACTATTATTATTATTATAAATATTATTATTATTATAACTATTATTATTATTATAACTATTATTATTATTATAACTATTATTATTATTATAACTATTATTATTATTATAACTATTATTATTATTATAACTATTATTATTATTATAATTATTATTATTATAACTATTATTATTATTATAACTATTATTATTATTATAACTATTATTATTATTATAACTATTATTATTATTATAACTATTATTATTATTATAACTATTATTATTATTATAACTATTATTATTATTATAACTATTATTATTATTATAACTATTATTATTATTATAACTATTATTATTATTATAACTATTATTATTATTATAAATATTATTATTATTATAACTATTATTATTATTATAACTATTATTATTATTATAACTATTATTAATATTATAACTATAATTATTATTATAACTATTATTATTATTATAACTATTATTATTATTATAACTATTATTATTATTATAACTATTATTATTATTATAACTA